>PVKC010016116.1:0-20980 GCA_004027635.1 Crocidura indochinensis
GCTAAAGGTAAGTTGCCTGCCTTGCCTTGTGCTAACCTAGGTCGGACCGCGGTTCGATCCCCCGGTTCCCCATATGGTCCCCCATGCTTGCCAGGAGCGACTTCTGAGCGAATAGCCAGGAGTAACCCCTGAGCGTCACTGGGTGTGACCCAAAAACAAAACAAAACAAAAAAAAAAGAAATTGAATGTATAACAAATTACTTGGATGTGAGATATAGAAATAAAAGTCATGGGGCAGAGTGATACCACAGCAGTAAGACACTTGCCTTGTATGTGGTTGACCAGGGACAGATCTGGTTTCAATCCCCAGCACCCATATGATCCTGATACTGCCAGGAGTGAATTATGAATTCAGATCCGGGGGTAATCCGTGAGTGGCTATGGATGTGGCCCATTAAAAATAATAAATAAAATAAATTTTATATTCTGCTTTTATGTATATATATAGTAACAGATAGATGAATTGTTGCACCCTTTATATGAGAAGATATTAGAATATATTTGAAAAAAGATAAAATTATATTCAAATGGAAACTAATAAGCGTGTGAAACTTATGAAACATCCATATCAATGTGAATCTTCAAGTAGGAAAATATGTATATAGAGACCTTTGGTAGTAATTACAATGATTTTGTTTGGAGACATAAAATTGAAATCCTAGTATATAAATGTATAAAATGAATGTAATATATTTATAAATATATATAGCCTACAAATTTATAGTGAATAAAATACCTTAATAAAAACAGTATTCAATATGTTTATTTCTTTTTAAATTGTATGCCAAACTCAGGGGTGCTCAAGACTTACTCCTGCTTCCATTCTCAGGGACTAATTCTAAAAGTAGATAGAGGAATATGTATTGTCATGCTGTAGAACTGGAGTCGGCCATGCATAAGACTAGTGACTTAACTTCTCTACTATTTTGCTGACCAAATTACATATAATTTAAATAGCACATAAACGTATAATAAAAGCTTACTCATTTATATATTAATTAAAATAAAAATTATAATATAAATTAGTTTAAGAAATGTATGTTTATTGGTATCATTAGATCCTAAGTATGTCAAGAATTTGAGTGAAAAAATATTTCTTTAAATATCAACAGGGAAACATCTAATTATAAAGGCAATGGGCTAAAATAATAATACATTTAGATGCTGCATTGATTGATTATATTTGAAAATAAATGTATTATATAAGAAAGTCTACTTTTGTGAGTTTTTTCTTTTCTTTGGATGTGAAAATTTATAGTTAAAGGATCAGAAAGACATTACAGTGGATAATAAGCTTGCCTTGTCCATGGCTGACCCAGAGTTGATACACAGAATCCCATTAGAAATCACCAGAAGTGATTCCTAAGCGTAGAGGCAAAATTAACCCCTGGTCTATTCCTGAGTGTAGCCCCAAAACAACAAAAGCAATTTGTAATCATAAATGAATGCTTAGTTGAGGTATGTTCATAACGAAAGAAAACAATCAAAATCTAAAAAATAATGATCAATAATGTGTTACATTTCAATATTCATTAAGTGCATGCCTATGAAACACTATACATATAGTACTTTATATAAAATGATCATAGAATTTTCTTAGCAAATGAGATAAAATGGTGTCATAAGTAATTTCACACTACTTAATGTGTGTTAGTGTATATTTTCAATTGTAAATTTTTGTGTTATTTTTCTTCCATATTCACTAAAGCAGACAAAGCAGTTGGATCACAGAAAGTATTGTCACAGAAATATGTTTTGACTGAATAAAAGTTTACAAAAATTATATTTGTGATAATAGATAAAGTCATGGGTAGCATTTGCTCTTTTTTTTTTTGGTTTTTGGGGTCACACCCGGCAGTGCTCAGGGGTTACTCCTGACTCCATGCTCAGAAATTGCTCCTGGCAGGCACAGGGGATCATATGGGGCACCGGGATTTGAACCGATGACCTTTTGCATGAAAGGTAAATGCCTTACCTCCATGCTATCTCCCGGGCCCCGTATTTGTTCATTTTTTTACTGTAAACAAAACACTCAACAAAGCCCTATTTTAAATATGTTACCTCTAATTGTAATTCATGGATTCATTGATGTAAAATTAGCTATTATATTATTGTATTTAGACTCAAAGTATATAATATTAAATTTATACATTCATGTGTTGAAATTTTGACTAACATAAATTATAGTCATTGGTCAAATAGATATAGTAGGAATAAGAGAGAAAGTACTAATTTTATGTTTGTGTCTTGGTTATAAGATAATAGTATTTATGCTCTTTTTAGAAATTAATTCTAAAATTTCTCACATTGTATGTTTTTCTGATCTTCAAATTATGTTTAACAATATATTTAACAAAATATTATTGTTTTTTAACCCTGATTTATCTTAATGATAGCTGGAAATTATACTCAGTAATTGAAACAGAAAAGAGGGAGAGGGGTATAAAACAATGTTGTTAAAATAAAGTATAATTTGTATTTTAATTTTATGCTCCTGAAAGTTCTCTTGTTAAGGTTCAATTTTAGTGTATAATTGCAAATAAGCATAAATTCCCTTAAGCAATGATTCTTAAATTTGTTGACTATTATATGCTATAAGTTAGGGAGTTTTTAAAAGTCCCAGTGCCCAGGCCACACCCCAAAGCAATTAAGTTCTAATCTCCTGAGTTAGCATCCAGAAATTAAATACTTTTTAAAACTCCTCGAGTGAGTACATATAGTCAAGACTATGAAACAGAGCTTTGAAATTAATTTATACTTATTTAATAAACATATATACATGCATTTGTGAATGGAATTTATATGTATTTTATTAATTGTCCCTTTGAAGTGTTTACCAATGTCATACCATTTGACTTATTGATGTTTATATGCTAGTAAAATTTAGAACTTGACATTTTATTTTATTCAGTATTATGATAACAGCAGTTATTTTCATTTAAATTGCATATATTATGTTCATGTTTTCTTAAGTATTAAAATTATACTTAACTAATTACTAAAATAGATGTAATATATTCCCTTGCCTTTTTGTTATTTCTAGCAAACAGCAAAATGTTGATATTGAATCAATCTGTTTTATTTAAAATATTCTATATATAGTGTCTCAATTTTTCATGTCAGTTCCTACCAATTATAGATATAATCATATGTAAACAATGTTCTTTTTAAATATGTTAGTGATACGCATATGAGTCCTTGTTGGAATAGACACAACATATTTTAAATATTCTGTGTTTGAATATTTAATTACTGAAGTGATAGTATTGTGAATAACTTGATATAACAGATTGTTATAATAAAAATTAGAAAATAATGTTATTTTAAATACAATTTAATGAATCACTGTGAAAATAATTGACAAATATTGACATGCACAAAGGTGGGTGCTTAATTGAACCCAGGTGCCAAGTTTCTCATCTTCAATTATAAAATTTAAGTATTTTCAAGTTATTTTCAAATATTTTCCTTAATCTATAATATTTTATTGGTTTAGTTTATATATAATTATATATAATTTATATTGGTATATAACATTATACATGATATGCTTATATTTCATTCTATTTCAAGTATAATTATATATAATTTTTGATAATTACTACTCATTTTTTTCTAATTACTGTTCATTAAAGTTACCAAAATAAAAATGTTTAACAATTGATAACAAAATTAACATCTACGTGTGATTATATCATTTATTATATTTCGGTGAGCACTCACATTTTATTAAGGGCATTTTAACACTCAGGTAGAAAACAGAACGCTTACAAGCTTTACTTACTATCTTCCACTCAAAAAAGTAAGAACATTTCATACTTCATAAAATCTATATTCTTAATTTTTCTAAACAATAATTATATTATTTATAATTACATGATTATTGGAGCTATCTAAATAAAGTTTAGTTTTTGACATTTAAAGTACAGTTTTTAAACTTGTGGTTTTGATTGTTATTCTTACATTTATTCAAAATGCACACATTAATATATATATATATATATATACTGGATCCTATGGGAGCTCAATTTCCAGTTTTTGGAGGAATCTCCATATAGCTTTCTATAATGGTTGAACTAAACTGCATTCCCAACAGCAGTGATTGTTGGCATTCTTTTTAATGTGTGCCAATCTCTGTGGCGTGAGATGGTACCTCATAGTTGTTTTGATTTGCATCTCCCTGATGATTAGAGATGTGGAGCATTTTTTCATGTGTCTTTTGGCCATTTGTATTTCTTCTTTGGCAAAGTGTCTGTTCATTTATTCTCCCCATTTTTTTGATGGAATTAGATGTTTTTTTCTTGTAAAGTTCTGTCAGTGCCTTGTATATTTTGGAGATTAGCCCCTTATCTGATGGGTATTGGATAAATAGTTTTTCCCACTCAGTAGGAAGCTCTTGTATCCTGGGCACTATTTCCTTTGAGGTGCAGAAGCTTCTCAGCTTAATATATTCCCATCTGTTTATCTCTGCTTCCACTTGTTTGGAGAGTGCTATTTCCTACTTAAAGATGCCTTTAATCTCAATGTCATGGAGTATTTTACCTAAATGTTGTTCTATATACCTTATAGTTTCAGGTCTGATATCAAGATCATTGCAGAACGATTTACAATGGCCAGATTCTGGAAACAACCAAGATGCCCTTCAAAAGATGAATGGCTAACGAAACTGTAGTACACATACACAATGGAATATTATGCAGCCATCAGGAGAAAGGAAGTCATGAAATTTTCCTATACATGGATGTACATGGAATCTATTATGCTGAGTAATATAAGTCAGAGGGAAAGAGATAGACGCAGAATAGTCTCACTCATCTATTGGTTTTAAGAAAAATAAAAGACATTTTTGCAATAATTCTTAGAGACAAAAGAGTTGAAGGCTCGAAGGTCCAGCTCAATACATGAAACTCACCACAAAGAGTGGTGAGTGCAGTTAGAGAAATAACTACACTAACAACTATCATAAAACTGTGAATGAATGAGGGAAGTAGAAAGTCTGTCTAGTATAAAGGCAGGGTGGGTGGGGAGGAGGAATATTTGGGACATTGGTGATGGGAATGTTGTACTGGTGAAGGGGGGGTGTTCTTTACATGACTTAAACTCAACTACAATAGTATTTGTTATCAAGGTGTTTAAATAAAGAAATTAATAAAATATTAAAAATCCCTTCATAGCATTTTAAATAAAATTTCCTGTGCTTAATAAATGTTTATTACAGTATATCATGATTTCTTTGTTGTTGTTGCCCTTTATGAGGATTCAAATTTGTAACACCAGGACCAGGGGTACAGAAGAAAAGGCTTTTGCCTTCCAGGTGGTCTCCCTGTGATTGATCCCAGCACTCATATGGTTCCCTGGGCATCCTCAGGAGTGATTTATGAGTTCAGAGCCAACAAATTTCAAACACTGACAGGTATAACCCCCCCCCAATAATACATACATACATACATACATAAAAGGAAAAAACTAACATCAGTAATACTTTACCTATAGTTAATTCATGGAAAGTCAAATTAGATGAGCGTTTGCATTACTTTGTTAAAGTCTGCTCTAGTTTCCACAATAATTGGCTGAAAGACCTCAGAATCATTTGCTATTCTATCACAACTGACAAAAGATCTTGGACTTATTGACATTTAATTAGTATGGATGCCTGGAGAGATAAATGAATAAACACTTACCCTCATGAATCCATTTTAGTTACTGTGTTTGTTCCTTTATTTGTCTCATCCTAGTCTTTATTTAAAATGCCTTTGGCCAGTATGTGACTCACAGAGCTAAAATCTAGCCTTACATATTCTTTATCAAAGTACCTTGTAAATAAATTGTTTGTCTTGAAAAAAGAACATGCACCTGATCATACAGTTGTTATTTATCTCATTAACATCTAGGAAGTACTCTTGACTGCTTGTGATAATAAGATTTTCCAAAAGATTATAGCTACCTACTTGCTACATAGTAGCCCATTGATTTTCAGGTATCAAGTGATAATTGATATTAATTTTCTGAAACTTCAAAAGTTTATAGAAGTCACTAAATAGATTTCTTGTATACATGGTACAAAAGATTTACTAACTTATAACCATACTTAAAAAAATCAATGACAATTTCTCAACACTTTTGATATAAAGTAAATAAGTGCACTTACAAAATTTTATCACAGTTTACATTTTGTATTTTTGATTAAATGCAAAGATCTTTGAACTGTGAAATAATGAAATTGTGGAGCTATGGGAAAGAGAGTGGACAGCTTGTGTTCCTCGCAAAGATAAGAAAAAAAGCTGTATTTTTGGCTTACTAAAACCCATTTCCAAGCTTTTTAAAGACTGACTCAAAAATTTCATTTTATTTGTGGCTTAAAACCTACCTGGCACACCAAGTGGACCATTATAATAATAATGAACACTTATTGAACAGTCACAGTATGCAAGGTACTAGGCTAAGTGTTTTCAATAATAACTGATTAAATTTTTAAATGTCAGCAGCCTTGTGAGCTTGAGTTATTATTATTTCCATTTTACATATGAGCAAGCTGAAGCTCAGAAAATCAAGTTGTTTTCTAAATTTGTAGGTGATAGATTTAAGGCATAAAGTGTCTTTTTTGGAATCCCAGGCCACCATTTATTATATACATTTTCTTTCATTTGTTCAGGCCTGAAGAAGATTATGAGCTTTTATCACCATCCAGGCAAACACTGGAAGTAGAGAGGCAGGAGAAACATTCACTTTTCTTCATGTATTTTTGCTTTTACACTATGTGTTTAATAAAAATGTGCTAAATGATGTAAAATTACAAAGAATAATTATATATTCTTCTTGTCTTAAGTTTAGCACTTATATTTGAATTTAATTGAGTATTCAGTAATCTAGATTTTTTGTGTGCTTGTGTATATCCTCCTTTGAATTTTAAAAATAAATATTAGTAGATATACAATACAGACTTAATTTGTATTGATTCTTCTTCTACTCTTTGTTTTGATCTGACATTCTCCTCATTCCCATGACCTGTTTTTGATAGCATCAGTTAATTTCAGTTGTAGAAGTAATAGGAACATTCCAATTTCAGATAACTTTTTGTTAAGCTCTACCAATACATTTGATTTGATAGCAGAGTGGTTGTATTTCTTCTATGCTCATGTAATAATATTTTTTAAAAAAATCATCTCAATATACTTATCTTTATATCTGTGCCTTACTTTAAGAACATCTCTCATCCTGAATTACTTATATTGTTACTTGATATTATCTCATAACACTCCAGAAATCTATCGTTAACTTTTCATTACCTTTACCACCCTTATTCAAGCACGTATTATCTTCACCTGAACATTGTTGCCTAACAAGTTTCTCTGCCTCTGTTGTTGCATTTCACACATCGCTTTCCAAGTAATACATTACCTAGAAGGCATTATGAGTTAATGCAAATATAGCTCATAATAGTTTAGCATAGCAAAACAATTTAGTTCATCAACATTATACTTATATATATATATATATATATATATATATATATATATATATATATATATATATACATGTTTAAAGATCATTGCAAGGTCTTTCAATTAAAATTCTATAATTTTACTCATTTTACTAAATTTTTAATATAATTTTTATTTTAATCATAGTGGCCTACATATAATTGACAATAATATTTTAGGTACATAGTAACATAAAATTAGGGGAATTCCCATCACTGAATTGTCCTCCCTCCACCTCCGTTCCTGGCCTACCTCCCATATCCTCCTCTCTTGCCCCTGGGAATTGCCAGAATAAGTGGTCTCTTCTGTGCCTAGCTAACTACTTAGTGATCCTACACCTATTTGGTCTTGGTACCTCCATTATTTCCCGCTCTAATTGAGAGGCGGGACTAGATAGTTCAAGTTATGTGGTTTTGTTTCAAGAAGAGAAAAGTAATAAACTGGAGAAAAAATCAAATATGACGAAAATGGGTGGAGTCCTTTTGGAAGCTCTCATCCTAGGTTTGAGAGACGAAGGGGAAAAAGGAGGTGGAACACCACAACAGTACAAAAAGAAGTATCAAATAAAATATCCAGTGATCACTCCAACAGTAAAGATAAGCACCACATAAGGGCCATGGTCTTGAGATTAAAAAAAAAAAAAAAAAAAAACCATGGCAGAGCGCATAAAAGAAGAAAAGAAAAGAAGAAAAAAATATGAATGGAGACAACAACTTCAATAAACACACCAAAACAAAGAAATCAACAAAAACTAGATAGATAAATAAATTGTTTTGTGCGTAATGCCTTTTTTTCCTTCCCTCCTGCACAAGCACAGTAAATATTGGGATTATTCAAAAGGAATTTTTTTGGCCTAAGAGAAACAGGGTTTCTCCATCCTTGAAGTATATTGTCATGGGATTAAATATAGACTCCTTTCAGGTTCATTTACTCTCCCCTTGGTGCTTTTATGGTGTATGGAAGACTTCAAATTTTTAATTCTATAATTTACTAATCTAGGAACATAGTGAAATAATTATGGTGATATTAAATGAAATCTTGCTGAATTTGGTATGGATTGACATTGTAATAAGAGAAAAACTCATTATATATGTATTATGTATGACTACTTTTCTTGCTTAACTCATTCATTAGTTCATTTCTTTCATTTATTCCTTATTTTTACTACTATGTATAGAGACTCACTATTTACCGTATTGTTATTTGGAATCCAACAAAACATTACTGCCTTGTAGGAATTAATTTTTATAGGAATAATAAGTAATTCTACTTTTTATAGATTTTTATAGATTATAATCTATAGATTATCTTTCATTTTTTATGAATTCTTTTAGTTATATATGAAAATAAAATTATAACAAGAAAACTAGAGACAGTCTGGGGTTTTGTAGTATTTATACCTCTGGAATAACATATGGCTATGATAAAAGATAAAACATTTCAGCATGCTGTAATTTGTGCAAAATAATATGCTACATGAAGTAATTTAGAACTAAAAGACAATGACTAGTTGTTATCACCTATCACTTACACACAAAACAAATGAGTCAATCCCAATATAACCAAATATTGAGTCATAGTCATTATAACTGGGAGCTGAAAAGAGCATATATTAGGAAGCCGGAAAACTCATGACAATGATGAAAGAATCTAATACACTGATAGAGACACTAGAGTAGTTTCATAGTAGGCATAAAATGACCATTTCAATACTAGAGCTAACTATAATAAGTCACAATTTAAGAGACCTGAATGCTATCATGCTGTTACATGTCGACATTTTGTATGCCAGGATTGCCCAAGTACTGTTAAGCACAGTTTTGGATGATGGACACTGTATAGTTGGTCCCTTGATCCTTTGAACCATTGTTTGGAAGGCAAAAACAAACAAGCAAACAAACTCAAAACATGTTAAAAGAAAAAGAAAGGAAAACCTCCAAGAGAGTACAACTAGCACTGCTTGAAATGTGGCATAAGGAACTCAGAGTGTATACAATCAGTGAGACTGACACAAATATAAGTTAATGTGGAAAATCAAGCACATTCATCAGGGAAATTATTATAGGCAAATAAAAAGAGGTATAGAGAAGGCATCTAATAGGTATATCTCTTTTTATATGATTATTAACAACTAGACACAAGTATAGTCTAAATTCTTGATAGAATTGCTTATGCATATTTTGCTTTATAGCTGAAGAAAATAGCAGCACTTAATAAAGTTTTTTTCAGTTGTGACCCATTTTTACCACAGTATTGGTACAGAGACACTTCTGACCCATCACACAGGCTATTGTGAATTTATTTTTAACTATTGTGTTCAGAAATATTCACAATTGTCAATAGATTTATATCTTTCATATTCTCTCACCTTATCTCATGTGAGTTTAGCAGCAGTCATTTAAAAAATGAGATAGTTGACCTTTGTGCATGGTGTTATATGGAGGTCTGAGTCTGCTTTTTTACAAGTGGTTGACCAGTTGTGCCAAAACCACTTGTTTTTTGAAGAGGTATTCCTTGCTCCATTTTGAATTTCTTGCCCTTTTATTAAACATTAATTGATTAAATATCTGGGGCATATTTTCAAAATACTCAATTCTATTCCACTAATCTGAGGCTCTTTCTTTATTCAATACCATACTGTATTAATGACTATAGATTTGTAATAGATTTAAAGTTAGGGAAAGTGATGCTCCCATATTCCTTTTCCCAAAGTTTGTTCTAGTTATTCTCAGGTTTTTATTATTCCAAATGGATTTGTTTAATCCACTTTTTTGAAGAATGTCAAGGGTATGTTAGAGTAATTGCATTAAATCTGTATTTCTCAATGCTTTGGGGAGTATTGCCATTTTAATTATGCTAATCCTACCAACCCATGAGCAGGGTAGGGGTCTCCAATTTCCTGTATCCTCTTTTACTTCTGGAAGCAGTGTTTTGTAGTTTTTTTGTATAGGTCTCTTTAGTTAAGTTGACTCCAAGATAATTGAGTTTGTGTGACCCTAATATGAATGGGATTGTTTTTTGTTTTGATGTCCTTTTTTTCTCTATAATTATTTGTGTATAAGAAGGCCATTTTTTTGTGTTTGCTTGTGTGTGTTCATTGGTTGGCTGACACTTTGCTATATGAATCTATTGTTTCTAGAAGATTTTTGGTAGAGTCCTTAGGATTTTCTAAATATAGTATCATGTCATCTGCAAACAATGAGAGCTTGATTTCTTCCTTTTTTATCTGGATGCCTTTGATATCTTTCCTTGCCTAATTGCTATGGCAAGAACTTCCAGCACAATGTTGAATAGGAGTGGTGAGAGAGGGCAGCCTTTTCTGATACCAGATTTAACGAAAATATTTTAATTTATCTCCATTGAGAATATTTTCCATTGGCTTGAGATAGATTGCCTTGACTATATTGAGAAAACTTCCTTGCGTTCCCATTTTTACGAGAGTTTTTATCAAGAATGGGTGACTTTATTCAATGCTGTCTCTGCATCTAATGATATAATCAGATTTTTTTAATTGTATTTTTGTTGATATGGTGTATTATGGTGATTGATTTATATATGTTAAACCATCCTTTCATTCCTGGAATGAAACCTACTTGTCAAGGTATATGACCTCCTTGGTGAGGCATTAGATCCTTTTTGCTAGAATTCTGTTGAGGATCTTTGTATCTATGTTCATCAGGGATATTGGCCTGTAGTTTTCTTTTTTTTGAAGCATTTATGTCTTGTTTCAGTATCAAGGTGATGTTAGCTTCATAAAACCTATTTGGGAGTGTTCCTGATTTCTCAATTTCATGAAAGCAAGTATATAGGAGTGCCCTATATATATATTAGTCCATTTTCTTCCAATTTTCTCTCCAGAGATAATATACATTTGTTGATTTCCCCCCCTGGCTGACCTATCATGGTATCACAATGTTGAGTGTTCCCACTATAATTGTGTTGATTTTGATACCTTCTTTTAGATTTCTCAAAAATTGTATTGAATATTTTGCTGGTCCTTCATCAGGTGCAAATATGTTTGGGAATATGATTTCTTCCTATTGTATATATTATTTGATTAAATGTGCATTTTCTCTCTTATACTGAGTGAAATAAGTCAGAGGGAGAGAGATAGATACAGAATAGTCTCATTCATCTATGAATTTTAAGAAAAATAAAAAACATTATTGTAATAATGCCCAAGACAATAAAGATGATGGCTGAAAGGATTGGCTCCTGATATAAAGTTCATCACAAAGAGTGGTGAGTGGAGTAGAGAAATAACTACATTGACATCTATAAAGACAATGTCAATGAGTAAGAGAAGTAGAATGCCTGTCTGGAATACAGGCGGAGTGAGTGAAGATTGGAGCATTGGTGATGGGAACATTGCACTGGTGAAGGGGAGTGTTCTTTATGTGACTGAAACCCAACTACAATTATGTCTGTAATCAAGGTGCTTAAATAAAAATATAATTTAAAAAAGAAAGAAGAGAAAGGCCATAGGATTTGTGTTATGGTATTTCATTCACTTGCTTCAGTACTTATTTCTAATGGGCTTAGTTTGGTCTGTGTTTGTTTGTTTTTGGGCCACACCCGGTGATACTCAGTGATACCCCTTGCTCTGAGCTCAGTAATCGCTCCTGGCAGGCTCAGGGGACCATATGGGATATTGGGAATCAAATTCGGGCACATCCCATGTCAGCCACGTGCAAGGCAAATGCCCTACCATTGTGCTATCACCATGACCCCTGGCATTAATATTTTCTTTATGGGGGGGTCACACCAGCAGTGTTCAGGGGCTACTCCTGGCTCTACACTAAGAAATAGTTCCTGACAGGCTCAGTGGGCCATATAGGGTGATGGGATTCGAACCACGGTCCTTTTGCATGCAGGGCAAACACCTTACCTCCATGCTATCTCTCTGGCCCCTGGCATTAATATTTTAATGAAGATTGTACCAGTAGGAGAATGTGTGTAGGAGTGGGAAAATAAACTGTGAATTAGTCAAAGTTATAGAGTCAGGCTAGTGTCACAGAAAAAAATCTGCGGCCAAAGTAAATCTAAGACAGAGTTCTTGGGAATGAGATGAAAGGTTGATACAAGGAGAAATATGTGTTGATAGAAGAGAATGCTTTTATGAATATTGACTGTATAATAGAAAAGCAGTTTAATTCTGAGGAAAGTAAGAGAGAGATAAGAGAGACAAGATTTTTGTCTCAGTCATATCAAGTTAAGAAATAATTAAATTCAGCAAATATTACTTTTCTGTGAACAAAGGCTTAATTAAAGATTCATAAAATGAGTAAAACAGATGCAAATTATGGGAATAATGAATCAGACCTCTCTGGAATCAGGGTATGCATTCATGTGTTGTTGACATTTTAAGGAATAATTCTTTTTACAAGAAAGTTAATCAAGATTTTTTTCTTTCTTCATCTTCTCTTTTTGCTTTTATATTAGATATTAAGAGTTTTGTTTACACATCTTAGCGACTCAGAGATTTCAGATTTTTAGAGATAAAAATGAATATTATAACTATCAAAAGGAATTATGAGTACCCTGGAGTTATGATTCTTTTCCTTATATTTTCTCAAAACAGACATCCATACGTGATTCAAAATAGTTAAGAGGACAAATTACAAGGTACCTTTCCTTTGCTTTTGCTATTCTTTTTAAATTTCCCACTTCTATATTTATTTTATTTTTATTTATTTATTTTGCAATGCTCAGGGGGTTCTTTTGTTCCTTATGGCCAGGGTTCCTTTAATTAAAGTATGAACTCTAGACTGTTTGTGTTTTGTATTCAATAAAAATGTTTATAGCAGGGGCCCCGGAGATAGCATGGAGGTAAGGCGTTTGCCTTTCATGCAAAAAGGTCATCAGTTCGAATCCCGGTGCCCCATATGGTCCCCCATGCCTGCCAGGAGCAATTTCTGAACATGAAGCCAGGAGTAACCCCTGAGCGTTGCCGGGTGTGACCCAAAAACCAAAAAAAAAATGTTTATAGCAGCATAATAAAAATGTTGAGAAAAAATTACAATTTTAATAATAATATCCATTAACCATTTTAATACTGGTGTTAGTCACCACCTATACCCAGAGCAGTCTTCCAGCTATTGGTCAAAGAAAAGACCAAAGATGACCATGCTGATGGCCAGGAAGTCTGTGGTGTGGCTGAGAAAAGGGTAGTGTCAGTTAAGAAAAGGGTGTGGGCTCAAGGTGTTGTGGACAGAAAATCAGAGAAAGGGGGAATGATTCTCTCTCACGTTAAAACTTTAGGGCTCTAAAGATGATCAAAACAAAATCATTTAATACCTTGAGAGTAGAGATATTTTTAGTCTTTTGAGTCCTTGAATTCTTTTTATTCATATTACTTTATTAATTTTGGGGTTTTTTTGTTTATTTTATTTCAGGAGACATTGGGCAGTGTTCAAAATAACCCCTAACTCTAAACACAGAGATCATTTCTGGAAGTCTCAGGACCATACAAGGAGTCATGATCAAACCCATGATTGACTATATACAAAATAAATGACTATTTGCTGTACTCTACCATTGCTTCAGTCCCATACTTTCTTTACCTAAATTGGATCAGGTCAGCAATTCTATAAAATAATATTATATTGTAGATAATTCAGCTGAGTTTAGGTTTTCTAGTTAGGTTTGAGGATATTAGTGAAGCCAGTAATTTACCTATTGGTAAGTCAGACAACTAAAAATGGAATGTTGGAGAGGCATATACAAGTATATGTAGACAACCTATTGTAGAATTACGCAATGATTACATAATCAGAGACTTCAGCAAAAAATAAGTAGCTTACAGGACTATAAATATATAAGTAAAAGTACTCAACAACAATAATAACAATAAGAACAAAATTGAAATACTAAATAAGCTACAGAGCATACTAGAGAAAGGATAAACATTAGAAAAACTGGGAAAAAGAAGCTTAAAGATCACATGTTTAATGATATTGCATGTTAAAAAAATTCAAAAGGCATTTGGAACTAGAAAGAAATGTCTGTCATGACTAAGTCATCATGATTAAGCATAATAGCAACATGGGAAACAGTTGATGAGGAGGTCATAAGAGAAATGAGCCATTCTAGGTTTTCAGGAAAGTTGCAATGAAAAAAAACATTGATGTCAAAAATTTTATAATTGGAGCATATTGCAAGCCAGAGCATTCTCTATTTAGAGAGAGAAAGAGAACTGGAGGTATGCGGTTTGAAACTGGTTCTTCCTTATTTAGATGACAACTTGCTGAGGATCGAAGAATGTGAGCTTTGCACCTGTCAATATGAACACAATCCAAGAGGCAAACAGACCCAGATTTCCCCAATTCCTGGCTGTCTTTTCCTCATTAAACTGTAATTGTAATATGTTAACTTGGCAAAGAACCTGTACCATGACTATTTTCAGTGACAATGGCAACATTCAGACAAAGTCTTATGAGAAGTGCAACTCCAATTCAGAGAGAAAATATTCTACTTATTTCTCAAAAAAAAATCATGAATAGCTTGCATGCAATCAAAGAGAATCATGAAAGACAACGAAACTCTCCCCCGAGAATTAGCACTGGTTCGTGGGCCTTTAATACAACTTTTTCTAGACGAAAAAAAAAAGTTCCTTTGAATAAAACCTGATTCTTGTGCTATATTTCCTCTAAGATTTCCATGCTAAAGAAGTTCAAGCACCTTCTGTTTTTGTTTTTATTGTTGACAGAAATATTTTTTGGTGAATGTACAGTGATGTTGGTTGGGTAAAGTGCATTTGGTTAAAGGCTTAATAAGAATATGGTATAATCATGAAATCGTTGAGTAAAAAATAATTATAAAATTATTATTAAATACTATGTAAAATGGCTTGATTATGTTTTGTTTTGGGCCACACCTGGCAGCAATCAGGGGTTATTCAAGGCTCTATGTTCAGAAATCACTCCTGGCAGCTCAGGGAACCATATATAATGCCAGGAGTTCGAACCAAGGTTGGCTGTTTGCAAGGCAAATGACCTACCCATTGTGCTATCTTTCACTCCAGCCACATTTTTCTTTCAGAAAAATAATATCATGTATTATATTTATTTACATCAAGTTCATAGGACTATTGCACAAAGAACATTTAAATACAGTTTTGTTCAATCAACCCACAGTTTCAAACCCATGAAATTGCTCTTGAAGTAGGTAACTATGGTGAATTGGAGAAGATTTCTTGTTGGTGTTGAATAAAAATGGATAAATTAAGAAGTGAAACTGTTGATAGTCATGTGCATATGTCTGTGTACAAGTGTGATATACACAGTAAAAAAAATTAAGCCTGATAGGTGCTAACGTTTAGAGGATTTTGAACTTCTAGTATAAACATGATGGCAAACAAAGGAAACAGCTGATTAAAGCTAAGTCACAATTGTTAAGGCATATTGAGAGATGAGCTAATGTTAAATATTAGATAAGCCATATTTCTTCAACACTATGAAATCTGAAAATGATAAGTAAGATTGGTTTCTGATAACATTGAGTCATCTGAAATGGGTAACATATTTTCACAGGACAATCTTGATTGTTAATATTTGCAAGAGTAGTTTTGAGTCTATTGTTCATTTATTCCTCCCCCAATGTAGGAACTAGAAACATAGGCATTTGGACTCTCTGAATATACTTTTCTCCAGAATATTGTGAAGTCAGAGAATTCTGCTTTTTTTTCTGCAGTTTTGTTTCTTTTTCAAAGAGAATTGACAATAAAAAAATTAGGAGTGGTGGAGTGGCTTTCAGTAATTTGGGATTACTCCTGGATAAATGCTCAGGGTGATTCTTAGAGTAAGAGACCATTGAATCAGGATTTGGACTCAGGCATAATGCATCAAAGTATATTTTCAACTCACTGAACGATGTTTTCAACCACAGAGAATGAGTTATTTGCATTATATGTTACTTTCGCATTTCAAACATGCTTGACAAACTTATACTCTTATTCAAAAAATAAATATATATATATTAAAATTATTCAAGAGTCGTGAAAATATCCATGAGTTAAAAACTTGTAAGTTTTCTTTTTTTTTTTTTTTTTGGGTCACACCCGGTAGTGCTCAGGGGTTACTCCTGGCTCCATGCTCAGAAATTGCTCCTGGCAGGCACGGGGGACCATATGGGGCACCGGGATTCGAACCTATGACCTTTTGTATGAAAGGCAAACGCCTTACCTCCATGCTATCTCCTGGGCCCCAACTTGTAAGTTTTCTATATTTATATCTAAAGAAATAAATTTATGTTTCCCTGGATAAAGGCCCTTCTCTACCCAAGGGGAAATTGTTTACATCAGACACATTGGTTTTCTCTCATTCTTTTAAGAAACAAGGGTGGGGGCAACTTTAAGTTTACTATAAAACAATAGTCATGGGGCTGAAGCAATAGCACAGTGGTAGGGCATTTGCCTTGCATGCTGCTGACCTAGGATGGATTGTGAGTTCCATCCCCTGGCATCCAAGATTGTCCATCATGCTAGAGTGATTTTTGAGTGCAGAGCCAGGAGTAAGCCCTGAGCCTCACCAGGTGTGACACAAAAGTCAAAATATAAAAAAACAAAAACAATAATCATTAAAATACATGGTATTGAAATAGATCCACAGATTCGTGAAATAGGCTTAAATTTTCTGAGACTTACCCACAGATATTCTGTTAATCAACCAAATAAATATAAAGAGATACAAAATGCTTGTCCTAGAGTCAGGTGGGAGGAAGAATGGTAGGTGGGAGGAAAACTAAGACATTGGTGGTGGGATATATGCTATCATGTAAGTGGTGTATATTCTATGACTGAAACTCAACCATGAACAATTTTGTAACTGCAGTCCTTAAAATAAAGTAATTATATGAATAAAAATAAATGAGGTAGGAAGAATATTATAATTTATTATTCACATTCTCAGGATTACTTGTATACAGACAAACTTTAGCTCGTGTAAAGCATTTCCTGAGAAGAAAGAATAAATACAACAAAAAATTAATGTGGCCATTACTATACTACTAATAATAATATTAATATTTGGGTTGATTCACAAAATAATTGGAATGATATAAATAAACGTTTATCACACAACAATGACATGCTATTAAATTTTCCATTGCTAGGTCAAGATTGAAAACTACAATTATCAATGTGTTGACAAACAACATGGGTTTTGGTTCTGCTATTTTTAAGAGTTGTCTTAAAAAGTCGATCACCCAATATGTAAAACCCTGGATTTTGGGAATTGCTTTCTCTTTAACACTGAGTATTAGAAAGATGTTGATTCTATGAAAGTCTAACTTTAGTGCAACTCTTTGTCTTGAAAAAGGTAAATGTAGCAAGTATATCAAGCTTCAAGTAAACAAGTACTTCTATGGTTGAATTTATAATGTGATTAAAAGGCAGTTATATGTGATTATTATAAATGAAATAAAATTTTTGTTTCCCAGTTTGATGAAACAACTTCAGACTAGCAATATAAATAACTTATCCTTTTAGTCTTACCTTTTTGAAATAACTAGAATAATAGCATTATAGGTATCTTACCCTTTTTGTTCAGGCAAGTTAGCATGTGTACATACTAATATGTCTAATACTATGGGATATCACAGTGGTATCTTTTAGCTTTTTTCAGGTTTTCAGTTATGTTTAACTTACAAAGCTCAATATTTTTATGTACTAATTAAAAATACTTACTGGTTTTTGTATATTCTGAAATGCAAATAATCAATATCAACAGTGTCTAAATAACATGTCTTATATTAGCATATAACAGTGCAAAAACCATGGTAAAGATTATGATTTTGAGTAATTTTATACTTATATGGGTATGAATCTGACTACTGAGTACTACAGATATTCTAGGTGCACATGAGATAATAATCAAGTAAGACTGACAATAACTGAGGTACGCTTCTACCTTTGTGAAAAAGACTTATTAAAATTATGTAAGTACCTGTCAGTTACTTGGCCTATCATAAAGTCAAAAAAAAGTTAGTCTTAATAGCTAATGTAAGTAAAACAAAGTGACTGAGCATATAGTCAAAGAGCCATCTAACTTAGAAATTTTATTCTTGAGGTATAAAACCAACTCTTGCAAGAGAAGTGAAATGCTTTGTGTTTGTATAATATAAAATGTCCAAAACATAAAATTCACTGAAAGTAGAGTGTTACTGGAATTATACTATAGGAAAATGAAACTAATATTAAATTGTTTTTAAAAGCCATAGAACTATCATTCACATTACAATAAAAACAAATGCTATCATGATGAAATACTAATTTTATGTGATCTGATCATTTTTGCTTCAATGAAAATCATTTCTCTGTATGAATTTATGAAAGTAACACTTCTAAACACCTTAAAATTCTAAATATAAGGTAAAAATTTTTATCATTAAGGTAAAGTTTATTGACTGTGAAGTGGATAAATCAAAATGTGAAAATTTGTATGGTTATAATAATTTTAATTTTACGAACTTTGAGGATATTTTATAAATATCTATCCACATTGAGAGCCTGTATAGAGAATACACCATTAGACTTACAAGGATTTAAGAATAAATTAGGTACTTTCCAGAGACACAAAAACTAGAGGAAAATGAAATAAAAAATACCAATATGTCAATATGTATGTCACTGTAAATAATGAAATTTTTATGAGAAATATGTATTTCCTGCTTAAGAAATAACATGGGAATATTTAAACAATTTGTTTTAGGTGGAACACATCTGGTAATGCTCAGGTATTATTTCTGTCTCATCAGTCAGTTGTGCTCAGGGACCATATGGGTTGCTGGGATCAAAACAAAAGAGATAGAGTGTAAGGCAATTGCCCTACTTGCTCTAATATCTCTCTAGCTCCCAATTTTTTTTAATTTTTTGTTTTGTTTTAATGAAAGTGACTACTTGTTTCTTTTCTAAAGAGCAACATATAAAATAATAAACACACCAAATTCTGGTGAGAAAGTGAACAAAATGATCTCTCATTCATTTCTAGAGACAGAAATATATATTGAAAAATAAAAAGTGCTATCCAGGATGGGAGCCTCCTCGTGGTCACTAGTGGTCAGGGACCACTCCCTGCTGTGGGCAGAATGTGGTACTGCTCAAGTCAGAAATACATGGGGCTACTTGGGCCACTTGCAGGGGTGTCCTGATGCTCAGTGGTGCTGGGCTCCAGCTCTGTTCCTTTGCACTGTCCCTTCAGAGCAGTGGTCCTCAAACTACAGCCCGAGGGCCACATAATGTATTCGTACCTATTTTGTTTCTTCACTTCAAAATAAGATACATGCAGTGTGCATAGGAATTGATTCATAGGTTTTGTTTTTACTAAACTCCGGCCCTCCAACGGTCTGAGGAACAGAAAACTTGCCCCCTGTTTAAAAAGTTTGAGGACCACTACTCCAGAGCATAGTCCGGTACCCAGGTCTATCTGTCTGCCGCCCTCTCCTTCTCTCTCCCACACACATTCCATTGTCTTTATAAGGCCTCTATGTGAAGATGGCAAAATAGATGCATTTTAAGAAACTGTGACACTCTTTTTATTCTTCATAGACTGTGATAATTATCCATTCACTGAACACTATTTCATGTTCAAAGTTTTTTTTTTTTTATTCTTGGTGAGTCTTTCCAATACTGTTCACAGCTTTAAAAACTTAAAATTTACACTTGACAATTCACTGTCTTTGTGTTAGTAACATCTACAAGGGGGTCTAATGGTGGAATTCAGAGACCTGAGTTCACCCCCAAACTCATTTCATCTAGAGTCTCTTCCATCTTTGAGACAAAGGCAGAGAATCGTCCTGATATTAAATAAAACCTTGAAGAAAGTTATTATATAGACCAAAAAAAAAAAAAAAGCTGCAAATGTTTAAATGTGTTCTGAGTTATTGGAATAAAACTAATTTTGAGTTACCAAAAAAGTGCTATCACCATCTTTTTGTGTGTGTCTATGGCTCTGTGTGTGAGAGAGATAAAGAGATATACAGTATATGTGTGTGTATATATATATATAGAGAGAGAGAGAGGGAGAGAGAGATGAAAGACGGGGGACACTGAAACAGTGCTCAAAATGTGAGTTCTATGCATAGGCCTGAAAATGGATACTTTTTGTTTGTTTGTTTGTTGTTTGTTTTGTTTGGGGGCCACACCTGGAAGTGCTTAGAGGTTACTCCTGGCTATGCACTCAGAAATCACTCTTGGCAGGCCCTGGGGACCATATGGGATGCTAGTTCTATTGAACCAGGATCTGTCTCATATCAGACAGAATACCCTACACTGTGCTTTTGCTTCACGCTACCTTAGCCATATTTTTCTTTTAGTTTTTGGATAAGAACACATGTGATTACTCTCAGAGGTTACTCCTGGACCTGTGCTCAAAATTTACTCCTGCTAGACAGACTCTGGGGAGCATATGGGAAAATAGGGTTCAAATCCAGAAAGACCAAGTACAAGACATAAATGCTCTAGCCACTGTTCATCAATCCAGCCCCACCTTAGCCTTTTTTTT
>PVKC010016117.1:0-21017 GCA_004027635.1 Crocidura indochinensis
TATTCACTCCCTAGCATAAAGAGACTGGATGAATAAATCCATAACATATTTCATTGAAATATCTGGGGATCAATCTAAAGGAATTGTGGACATAAACTCTGAAATGACAGAAAGAGCAATGTGAAAAAAATTCTTATAAGTTATAGAAAGATTTTTTTTCCCCTTTGGCTTTTGGGCCACACCCAGTGACGCTCAGGGGTTCCTCCTGGCTATGCGCTCAGAAATAACTTCTGGCTTGGGGTACCTATGGGACTGCGGGCTACAAACCCAGATCCGGGTATAGACGCGTGCAAGGAAAACGCCCTAATGCTGCACTATCGCTCCAGCCCCGCAAAAGACTTTTTAATGGTGTATTTTCAGAGTAATAAAGTACCCAGAGTTTCTGAAGAATCTGGGTAAAATATGAAACGAGAGATGATTAGATGCTTACCTGACAATTTTTCTTCAGGCTTCATTTTGTGGAAAGAAATTTAGTTATAGAGAAAAAGAACTGAAGTTATATTTGAGAGTTATGCAAGATTTATTATGATATGACTCCAGAACACTCACACTTAAGAAATGTGTTTGACATATAGACACATGTCAAAGAACTGCAAATCATGATCGCAGGTCACATGCCTAGCAGGCACAAAGACCCACATGTCATCTCCAGCAATGTACAGCTCCTGAGAACCACAGAATATGGCTCTGGTGGAACCCAGCACTGCTAGTTACAAATGATATGGAATCTCTGGGCTTGCATTGAAATCTTTTCAGTATGTTTGCCCAGTATATTCAAGAGTGGCTCCTCAGATTTTTGAGCATCACTTGGGAGGTCACCCTCTCCAAAAATACTGACAAAATGAGTCCAGTGCCTCCGGGTGTAAAGATGATCACAGTGTTAATGTTGAAAGTATATTAAGTCACCAGTGTTCACCAGCTGGCGTTGCAGCTCAAAATATTATTTCAGATTCTGTAGTACAGCATTTAAAATGCTTTCAGTGGTAAAATTTTAATAAAGGAGAATACTACAAACTTGTGTTTTATTCTACTAGACTTCTTTCCTGGATAGAGTGACTTCCAACATTGAAAATATTTTCTAATGCTAATTTGGAACATAAGAAAGAGATGAATAGATGAGGGAGAGGGAAATAGGATGAGAACTTTTTCCAGAATGGGAAATTGGAGGATGCAAGGGTAATTTAATGCATTTTTCTGCTGTACCTCTGATATTCATGAGAGCATTTAAGAGGCAGGCCAACTCATTTAAACCAACTATTTTGGGAGTGAAAAGAGATGCTATTAATAATTAAGCTGGACAATGGGTGTAAATTTGGCTTTATGGGTACACTATCATTAAGGCGATTTTTGCATGCTTCAGCTGGAATGTCCATGACATGGGAAAACACAGTTCATCTATTCATTCAAGACTTGACTTCAGTGTCAATTGGACCTTTTAGGACTGTCAGGGCTGTGAAAGAGAACTGCTTACACAGCATTAACACTGGATTGTCTTTCTGGCTTTATTTCCGTAAGGCTCATCCTTAAAAAAACTGAATTTCTTTAGACGGAGACAAAGCAGAATATACAGAAATCTATATATTAAAGCACATAAAGCAAGCAGAAGAAAACTAGAAGAAATAAAATGTTATTTAACTTGTAAAACTGAGTTATCAATTTCTCACTTATTTGAACTATACACTGGATTAAACTTCTCTCTTAGGTAATATTTCAATCTGTTGATTAGAAAAATACATGGAAGAGTCTTTAAATAAAGGTACAGAAAAAATTAATGTAAAATTCATGTAACAATGGCTATGTGTGATTATCCCTTTCAAATATCTAAATGCTCTCTGCACAAAAAATATTTCTTTGAAAACATTTGGGCATTGACCATAAATTAAGTGGTTTTAGACAAGTTAACAAAAATTTATAAAAAATTACAAAAATATTTAAAATATGTAAGTGTGAATTTCTCACAAATACTTCAAGTATACTTTGCAAGCATTTAGTTTTTCCAAACATAGAATAGAAATATATGCCAGAATACAGGAGTGAAAATTACCAGATGTCCAAGTGCCTCAAGCCACACAGATATTGGTCAAAATTCAAAAATTCACAGATGCAAGACAGTCTGCTATTCTGCTTTAAGCATTGTTTTCATTCCAGTAAAGCCACTGAAGTATATGACATCAGATAAATATATTCATGATTTAATTTTTAAGTTTTGATTAAATGAAGATTTTCAGTTCAAGGAATAGGAATATAAGCATTACTTCACTAATCGTGTTGCCAATATCGCAAGTAGAACACAATTTTTCAGGTTAAGTTACATGGACATACTTCTATCTATATTGTGGCTAATCCAAAATGGATATCTTTTAAAAAGTATTTTGTGTTTTAAAACATGCTTTTGAAATGTGTTATAAAAATAAAAAATAAAAGTTGACATTTTTTTTCTTCACCACTTTAACCTTTCTTCCATTCTTTCTTCTTTCTCTCACTTTCTTTTTCTTTCTTTCTCTTTCTTTCTTTCTTCTTTCTTTCTTTCTTTCTTCCTTCCTTCCTTTCTTTTTTCTTTCTCTCTTTTTTCTTTCTTTCTTCTTTCTTCTTTCTTTCTTTCTTCCTTCCTTTTTTCTTTCTTTCCTTTTTTCCATTCTACATGTCTTTGTCCTCTCCCTCCTTCTCCACCTCTTTTCCTCTAAAAGGCATGTATGAAAGACAGACCATTCAAAAGTATTTTTCTAGGCACTATGACATAATATATCTTTATTTCTTCTCTCATATTATATTACAATTTTTTTCTGTATATGTCTCGCAACTATATATTTTATTGAATTAATAGTCTGACATTGTGTGTATCTTGTTACAATGATGCTCTGAAGTAAAGTTATGCAGAAACTCATGATATAAAAATAGATTAAGAAAAATAGATTAATCAGGCAATTTTACTTAATATAGGCTAACATAAGAAGATTGTATTTTTATATACAAAGGTTTAAATTAATGAATGTGAATTTGGTCATCTTAAGACTGGATTGCAAATAGCATTGCTGAGAAAGAAAACATATGGAAGTATACTGAAGAGTAAAGAATTTCTTATGTATAAAGACTTAAGAATTTTTTTCCACGGCTGGAACAGAATAAAGAATAAAGAGAGAGGTAGAGAAAGTTCAGAGTTCACAGATAATATACAAGAGTTTATTCTTTTTCAATTTTTATTTTTTATTTAAATTTTTATTGTGACTGAAGTTCATTACACAGAATTATTTACAGTACATAGTGACAATGAATGAAGGGCATTCCCATCACCAATGTTGTCCTCCCTCCACTCCTGTTTCCAGCATGTCTCCCATATCTCCCTCCTTTGCTCTCCCACTCCCCCCCCCAGAATACTACTGTAACTGGTCTCCACTTATTCTTAAAGTGATGGCAATCATATCAGTTTCAAGAAATAGAGTGATATTAACATATAAGATTCATTTTAGGACAATTACTAATTCTTGAATGATGATAACAGAAAACCAAAGAGAGTAAACTTGTCAATCTAAATAAAATATTATCAAACTTATAAAGCTGTTGTCTTAATATAAATTAAAAAGTCCTACTGTTGGTGTGGGGATGGTTGAGGCCTTACTGGACTCGACCTGGCTCCCACAGTCCATATGGCTTGGCCAGTCTCAAGGCGGCAGGGTGAGGACAGAGAGATTCATAAAGCAGTCTGATGAAGTTCCAGGAGTCAGCCAACTTTATTTCACAGTCCCTACCGCCATGCACGTCTCCTCACATGGCCTCTTATACTGAGCCTTTTCCTAGCAGCTACTTCTCTACTCCTACTGGGCTCTCTTGGCCTCTCTCTTCCTTTCAGCTGCTTTTACCAGGCTTCCTAACTGGCTTCCAGGCTGATGAACTCCCTTTGGTGATGTTTCTGCTGCTGCTTCTTTGATGATACAGAGTTGCTGATGCTGAATCTGATGCTGTATCTCTGACGATGATGGCTCTCTCTCATTTCTCTCTCTAACTCTCCTTCTTATCCCACTCTCTCCCCACTGAAGACTCCTTTACCTGCCCATTCCAGGTGTTGGCAGTTCTTATCATTCAGGTGGGATAGATGAGTTGGGGAAGGCAATGCCTACATGAAGTTAAACAGAATATTATCAAGCTGATAGAAGTGAAAATGTCTAAAATATTACACTTAAACATTATAAATGGGATTTTAAATAGAAAATACAAATACAAAGAATACAAAGAATGAATTTCTAAAGAATTCAGATAATTTTTTACTAAGAAAGAATTAAATTTAATACATATAATTCAAAATGTAAATCATTAATTTATAATGTATTCTAAAGAGATTGAACAAGTTTATGTTCCCACCAATAATAAATAAGAGTTTGTTTTTCTCCTCTAACTTTTTACTACTTGTGGTTCTTCACTAAGATTATCCTGACTGGTTTTAGTTTATATGTCACTGCAATTTGGAATGTGTTTCCCTGGTAATACGTGACGCTAATAATTTGTGTGTTGATGCGTACCTATTGACAATCTGCATGATTTCTAAAAGGAAGCTAAGTTTATTTGTGCATCCATGCATGCACATGAATTCAGATGATTTAATGTATGATGGATTATGAGTGGTATGGAAAATTTAAATTACTTCCAGATTCCTCAAATGATTAATTAATGATCTGCACTTTTAAATGATACCTGGATGATAAAGAGATATGTGATTGAATGGACAATTACAGTTACAAAGGAAGATATTTTTGAATATGTTAATTTTAAAGAGAAATAGGCAAAATCCATGTGGAATTCTACAAAGTTAGGTTGTGAGTATTTTATGTCTTCAGTATACTGTGGGTATACATTGTGTTAAGAAAGTGCTCAAATCACAGCAACTAATAGTATAAAAAAGACCAGATAGCATGGAGGTAGGGCATTTGCCTTGCATGTAGAAGGACGGTGGTGAGAATCCCTGCTTCTCATATGGTCCCCTGAGCCTGCCAGAAGCGATTTCTGAGCATAGAGCCAGGAGTAAGCCCTGAGTGCTGCCAGGTTAACCCAAAAAACAAACAAACAAACAAACAAACAAAGGAAAAGACCATATGAAAGACCTGGCATAAAAAAATTTGAAGGGTGATCAGAAGAAAAATATCAATCACCTGAGTAACAAAACAACCAGTTTACTCAACTAACATATATCAGAGTGCAGTGAAGAAAAAAAGTAAAGGTGGTATGTTATTGTTTGCTTAAATAACACTTCATTAAATTACACTAATACATATTCATGTTCTGTGTCATTGCACTTGATGGATACTAAAAATGTACATATTTACATAGATTTGACTAGTCTTGAAGTTTTTAAAATACTAGTGAAACTGATACATAAAATAATTTAATTAAAGCAACTTTATGTCTCATACAGTACTTTAGGAGTGATAGTAGAGTAGGTAGAACATTTGCCTTGCATGTTGCTAACCTGTTTGATCTTGCACCTTATATGTTACCTTGATTACCGCTAGAGGTACTCTTTGAGTACAAAGCCTGAAGTATCTCCTAAGCATAGACACGAGTGAAACATAAAAAACGAAATAACAGCAACAACAAAAAAGAAATCTGTACAACAAAGTCCTACAAAATATCCTTGTATGTCAAGTTTCATAATATTGCGACAGAACTGTTTATTTGCCTTTAATGCAACATCTGGTTAGTGGACAAAAATCAATGAAACTAGAAAAGTAGAGAAAAGGGAAAATAACCAGCAACCATTCATGGATATTTATTACTCCTGCAAATTATTTACTTGTAATATCATTTTAGATAATTAAGTTGTGTAATAGTAAAAAAAAGTAGAAATACACATAGATTTTAACATTTTATTGCTACTACTGAAAACTACTTCAAAGTCATGCTTTATAAAGCAGTATGAATTTATTGTCTTTCCTTTCTGGATATATATTTTCCCAAATAGATCTGACATTACCAAAGTCATTGTCTTAAAGACTCTCTGGAATATTCAATGGAATGGTAATAATGTAATAAACTAATAAAATACTGTTTTCAGGATTGTAAGGGAATTTTCTTATTTTTATTTGTATTGGTTTGGGTTTGAGTTACATAATGTGGTTCTCTGCTGACTCTGAGCTCAGACATCATTCCTGGCAGACTTGGAGGACCATATGGAATGCCAGAAAGCAAACCTGGGTCAGATTTGTACAAGACAAATGCACTACCCATTTTGCTATCGCTCCATTCCCTACATAAGGTACTTTTTTTATTATATACAAAATGTTATTTTAAAAATTGTTATTTTAACTTAGGCATAGTGAAGTAGGCCATTTAAGTTTTGTTCATCTTGGGAGGTATATTATTAATTCTAAAAAATTTTCTGAGCAAAGTCCCTAAATATTGAGCAGAAGTTCTTATCTACAACTTTCTAATTGAAGAGCTTAATTATTTACATAACACCATAAGCATATACATTGTTCTCTAACTAAAGTACTATTAAGGTTCTCCTTTCTATAATCTAGTAGAATGGAGCTTATTATAAAGGAGCAAGTAGTGTTGATTTATAAGTTAGTCAATGAACATACTTTTTGTAGGAGAGCAAATCAACTTTTCGCTCTCAGAATAAATTACAGTTATCAGCTTGATATGTAGTTTCTTTGTTTCTCTTTGATATCATAATTCCCATAGCATATTATCTACCCGAGTGGGCTACATTTTAAGTTAGAATTTAAGGATGTAAATAATACATTCATATGCTCTTTTTATTTTTGTTGGTTTTTGTTTTTTGGGTCACACCTGGCAGCGCTCAGGGGTTACTCCTGGCTCTACGCTCAGAAATTGCTCTTGGCAGGGTCGGGGGACCATCTGGGATGCTAGGATTTGCACCACCATCCTGCATGCAAGGCAAATGTCTTACTGCTGTGCTATCTCTCTGGCCTCCATTCATATGTTCTTAAGGTGTTTTTTTCTTTGCTAACTTGTCTGATATTGTTTTTATTAACTGGGCATCTTGAGAACACAAAGAAACGGAAGTGTTTAGTCTCTCTTTTTTTTTTTTTTTTTTGGTCAAACCTGACAGCACTCAGGTTTACTCCTGGCTCTGTACTCAGAAATCACCCCTGGCTGGCTCAGGGCACCATACTGGATACCAGGGTTCTAACCACCTTCCATCCTGGATCAACTGCTTGCAAGACAAACACCCAATTGCTGTGCTATCTCGCTATCTCTCAGGCCCCAGTTTTTGTTTTGTTTTGTTTTTGTTTTTCGGTCACACCCGGCAGTGCTCAGAGGTTACTCCTGGCTCCATGCTCAGAAATTGCTCCTGGCAGGCACGGGGGACCATATGGGGCACCGGGATTTGAACCGATGACCTTTTGCATGAAAGGCAAACGCCTTACCTCCATGCTATCTCCCGGGTCAGGCCCCAGTTTTTACTCTAACTCAAACACAAATCTATTCTCCTGCTTTTCAAGTATCTTGAAGTTTTTCCTGCTTCATGGGCTTTATCTTCTTCTGTCTTGAGAATTGAATCATATTTTTGTCATCTCCAATTTTGCCCTGTTGTTTTCCTGTTTTACATACCAGGATACTTGATGTTTTGGCTGTTCTTGGACTCCAAGATCTTA
The DNA here is from genome assembly GCA_004027635.1 of Crocidura indochinensis. Taxonomy (NCBI): domain Eukaryota; kingdom Metazoa; phylum Chordata; class Mammalia; order Eulipotyphla; family Soricidae; genus Crocidura; species Crocidura indochinensis. The sequence goes on from PVKC010016117.1 coordinate 7,614, forward strand.
AAATTTGTATGCTGCAATATAGCTTTTGATAGGAAATAGAACATATTCTCAAATGTAAATAATTAGGTCATGAGAAGCCTTGGGATTAGACCCTATTTTCAGCAAACTACAATATAGCAATTCATCTCATTGGGTGTAATCTAGTCACTAAATAGAAAATGTTAAAAAATGTTATTAAAAATTTAGGAACCAGAGAGATAGCACAGCGGTGAGTGCCTTGCACGCAGCTCATCCAGCACCTAAGGTGGTTGGTTCGAATCCCGGTGTCCCACATGGTCCCCCGTGCCTGCCAGAAGCTATCTATCTGAGCAGATAGCCAGGAATAACCCCTTAGTGCCATCGGGTGTGCCCCCCCCAAAAAAAGAAAGAAATACAGACATTAAAAAATATTATTAAAATTTAATTTAATTTTTAAGATATTAAAATTTTAGTAGTAAATCCTTTTGAAACATGGAGTTGAAAAGACATTGTAGATATTAAGGAAAATTCCTTGTATGTGACTAGTATTAGTTTAATTCATGTTGCAGTCCACATTTTTGAATGTGGCCCTTAGAAACTCTCGTTGTTTACCCCATTCAAGTCCAATAGTCCTCTAGCATTATTATAGTTTCAAGCTCTTGCATTGAATTGCTAGACTGGTTGACCAACAATCATTGGTGTCAGAGCTCAGTTCCCTTGACCAGTGCTTTGAAGGCAAGAGCAAAAAGGAAAAAATGCAACTACCTAAAACTGTGAGATTATACACACCAATAAATATATGGAAACAATATTTAAACAAATGCTAACATTAATTTCTAAAAACGTTTTAAGCATAGTGGTCAAAATAGCTTACCTTTTAACATTTAATAAACTTGAAAATTGGCATGACTGCTACAACAGGAGTAAAATCAGTATAGTAAATTATAACTAGATATCTTTTGAGGAAAAAATATATCATTGAATTAGAAGAAAACAAAGTTTGAGACCAAATAAGTGGGATCGGTACAAGAGCAATAAATGCCTAAAACTCAATTATGAATAACTTGTAAATCACTGTGCTTTAATACAATTTAAAAAGAGAAAAAGAAGTGTCCTGCTGAAACTGATCAATGAGACAGATGAGACAGGAACCAAATTTTATCTCTATGTTTAATGGATGAGACCATGTCCTTAAATCTAAATAAATTCAATATCTCCAAAGAATAAGGGAAAAAATCATGCCTTTCACCCTGATAGTGTTCTTGCTTTTATCCTGTGCTTTCTCATTAGGTTATCTTGAAGCTATATTTTTCCTAAAAGACAGAAAACTCAATATATTTTTATACACATTGTTATTTAATACAACTAGTGTATTAACAAGAACTGCTTCTTTTATGAAAGAATTAAATGGTCATTTAAGGTTAGATATTTTCCATGTGAGATAATGACTTGAAATAATAATATGGAAAAATACAATTAATAGCTTTATTTTAAATTGCACTTGTGAAGCTATTATAATTTAACAGGCTTCGGGTCTCCCAATCTTAAAAGGAGCAGAGCACAATGATAAACAATTTGAGGTATATGAAATGGACTTGTGTGACATTTTAGATAGCAGGCTATTTTAAAGTCCTATTTCTTTCATGTTTATGATCTCCAGAGTTGTTGAAATTCTGCTTTTATAGCTGATCAACCCACCATTTAAATTGACAAAGACAGAGTAATTGTATAACTTAAGTTGTTGTGGTTATTGGATTAGTTCCTCCTCTATGTAAAAACATGATTCAAAGAGCACAGTGATGACAAAAACTTAGCAGAGGAAGATAACCAGTTATTCTGTCACTTCATAATGGCTGCTTTTTATCCTCTGACCTGGGGTCAATTGCATTGTCTTTGGTGAAAGATAGAAAACTATCTCTAAGAAAGATTTTACTGGGGAACAATTCTGAATCTATTTTCTCTGATGAAATGTCAATAGCTTTCTAGGACAAAATGCAGTTTTTCTAGAAACAAAGGTGAAATGGTTTGAAAATATACTCCACAAATCAATCTTCTTCAATATAAATGACTTGCAAAAAATAATTTAACAACTAATTCAATCTACTGTTATGTTCTCCATCTTTTTATCTTAATTCATCAAACGTATTAGTTTTTATTATGAAAACAATTTAGAAAAGAACTTATGTTCTTCTGTTTTGAAAGCATAAAACTTGTAAGAAAAAGTCAGCTCTGTGGTCCAGAATATCCTTGAAACTAATGAAATAAAATTCCATGAAAGAAGAAACACAGAGGGCAATGCATACCGTGACATTAGAAAAAACACAACAGAATATTAATAAAGTTTACTGTTATTCATTTGCATGTATACACATATGCTACATATACAAACTCAAATTCAGTGCTAAGGGTGATATATTAGAGTTAGGATAAATCATGTCATTTTTTATAATTTGTAAAAATATCTAATTCTATTTGTTCTCAACATTATGACTTTTACAAAAAACTCCTCTTGTTCACTTAAAAATGTGCAACTTTTTCCCTCAAGGCAATAAATCTGAGATCCAACAATAGAAACCAAAGAATTATATCTTAATAATTCTTATAAAATATTAAGCTCCTTTCTTTTCTTTAATAAAACTCATTAAATTACTGAAAATTGTTTTAGGTGAAGATAGGCCATGCTAGCATGCATTTTTTAAGTTCCTTAATGCACATTGTATTTAAATGCATGCGTATAATGGGACCTAGAGGGGTAGATATAGCAGAGAACAGAAGGAGGGCAGACTGGCAAAAGAAAGCAGCAGAGAAGATTTCATGCTTCAGGAAAAGCACAGAGGATCTCATTGCCTTGTTAGCATAATGGTCAGATTATTCTGTAGTTGGGAAACTTTAAAATGAGTCACCATGCCAGAAACACACACTGCCACTGAAATGATTTTCTCGAAATAGCAGGAGTCTTTTTTTCTTTTTATTTTGAGAATCATTTCAAGTTCCAAGAGCATGACATATAGTAAAGTCAAAGTATTTACTGAGCTGCAATTTCTGCTTCTACATATCTATAATGCTTTGGACATATGCAAAGGACTCCAGTCAGTATTCAGTTCCATCATTCCTTAGCCACACATACCTCAGACATCTTCATGCATGTCTTGATTTCTGGCTGCTTTGTCCTTTCTGCTTAGATCAGCTGTAGTTGTTTGACTAGGCAAGCTCTGGGTGAAACTTTAGACCTATATTCCCAAATGATGTTTAGGGCACAAGAACCACACTTCTATCATCTTTCTAAAAACCAAATGAGTGAGTGGATCTAGATTTCAACACCAGAGAGCTGAGAAACTCTATCTGAAATCCCATAATTCATATTTTCATTTCTATATTATGCTTTTATTCTCTTGTAGTCACAATTAATCCTGTAATTCCACTGAGATGCTGAAGAGCTATGCTGCATGTTGAGAAAGAGTTATGGCACCCATAAAAATATCTAATAATGGCAAGTTCAAGATATCAATTGGATTCTAAATGTGCATTTAGATAGTTGCAAGTCTAAGGCCATTTTGGATATGCTGTTTGATTTGGTTTATTTTCCTTTATCTCTTGTCTTATTTAAATACTTCAGGTGAAGTATTTAAGAACTGTTCCTTTTTTAAGTGAGTAAAGAGAAGATAAGAAAGTTTTATTATGAAAGTCAACAAGTGTGTATTGTTTTAGTCTTTTGCAATAGTACCAGCCTATGCTCTGACAATATTCATAATTATTAACTCAACTGATCCAAGTCAATAGACAACAGAAATGTGAAAAAATATAGTCATTGAGTATGATAAAAACAGATTTTTAAAGTTTTCAACTTTGGTTAATTATTCATTGATGTTTTTAACTTTGTCCCTATTTTCTTTTTTTTTTTTTGGGGGGGGGTCACACCCGGCAGCGCTCAGGGGTTACTCCTGGCTCCATGCTCAGAAATTGCTCCTGGCAGGCACGGGGGACCATATGGGGCACCCGGATTCGAACCGATGACCTTTTGCATGAAAGGCAAACGCCTTACCTCCATGCTATCTCCCGGGCCCCTTGTCCCTATTTTCTTAGTGTCTACTAGGATAGAGATTTTTTGTTTCAAGAAATAGAAAAGTAATATCCCCGAAGTAGAATTCAAATTGCCAACTGACCTTCTAGGGAATCTTATGCATTTTCAAATGAATGTATTCACTATACTTCTTAGGGTGATGAGAGATAACAAGATTATTTGTTGGGGCTGGAGCAATAGCACAGTGGTAGGGCATTTGCCTTGCACTCAGTCAATCTAGGAGGTTCGGAGGTTCGAATCCCGGCATATGATCCACCATGTCCGGAGCGATTTCTGAGCTCAGAGCCAGGAATAACTCCTGAATGCCACTGGGTGTGACATAAAAATACAAAATAAATAAATAAACAAATATATAAATAAAAAAGAATAACTACTAAGTTACATTGAAATAAAGAGGCGATATACCTGATATAGGTAGATCCATTACAGTTTCTGATATACTAAATCTATTTTGAAATTAAATTTATTTAAAACATTTTATTCAACATAAGGGCTGGAGTAGTGGTACAAGTGGTAGGGCATCTTCCTTGCTTGCGCTAACCTAGGAAAAACCTCAGTTTTATGCCCCAGCATCCCATATGGTTCCCTAAGCCTGGAGCTATTTCTGAGTGGATAGCCAGGAGTAACCCCTGTGCGTCACCAGGTGTGGCTCAAAATCCAAAAAAAAAAATAAAAAGAAAAACATTTTCAACTAGTTAAAACCATAAGTCAATTCAATAGTGTTTTATATAATGAAGTTTTCTTTAACATAATGTAAAGAAAATTTAATATTTAAAACATAAACATTATATTTAATGTTTAGTGATGATTATTATATCTTGTCATGTGAAATATGTTTCAAGACACTTTGGATTTTGATGAATTCCTCAACACAAAAAACCATAAGATATAATTACCATGATTTATTATTATTGGTGATATTATACTGATGCTATAGCATTAATGTTCTTGATCTCTGGAAATGGCACAATATACATTATTTTACAGGGCATCATAATATATATCAGAACAGATCACATCAAGAAAAGATCTGAAAATGTGACAGAAATTTCTACTTCTATTAACGCAGTATATTCTAGGGGTTGATTTATGAAATCAGAAAATAAGAATTTTCTGTTAATAAGAATAAGAAGAGAGGGGCCGGAGAGATAGCATGGAGGTAAAGCGCTTGCCTTGCATGCAGAAGGATGGTGGTTTGAATCCCAGCATCACATATGGTTCCCCCCGAACCTGCCAGGAGCGATTTCTGAGTGTAGAGCCAGAAGGAACCCCTGAGTGCTGCGGGGTGTGACCCAAAAACAAAAAAAGCAAAAAAAAAAAAAATAAGAATAACAAGAGATTAGTAACAGCTTCATATACACCTGAAATAAAGTCAACGAATTAGAGATGAGCTATATTTTTATGCTCAAGGACAAGAGTACTGAAGTAATTTTTGCTTAGCTCCTGGTGAAATGTTCTGCATAGTCTGATGAGTAATGATGACATGTGTTCAATCCATCCCCTGGACCCTGCTAACTCAGTTCATTAAATATATTCTGTTAATGAAGCTGAGGTCATGAGATCAATCCCCCCTGGGTCTTTATATCTCCTCAACTGCCATCACACAAAATCATTTAGAGATTTTATACTGGAAATATATAGGCATTTAGTCTAGTTAGGCATCATAATTAAGTCAATCACCTGCCATAAGGAAGAAGAATCTTTTTAAAAGTGTTTTGCACAAAAGCTTTTTAAAAGCAGTTTGTTTCATTATATACCACTTAAAGAAGTACTTTCTCCTAATTTATATTTTAATTACATAATCTGAATACCAAATTATTTCATTTATTAGTGGAATGATAGGGTCACATAAATTTATAATTCAAACAAAAAATTACTTCATTTCTCATTTTTATTTTGCTTAATTTTCTATTTGTCCTTCAGATAGTAAAAATAAGTAATCAAGATAATACTAAGGAACTCAATTAAGTAGGACTTTTCAATGATTAATATTTAAATCTATGATTATACCATAGGCCTATATTGATATGATTAATAATTTAATTATAAATATGCTTAACATCACTGGTGATTGATACATCTATAGATTAATATGCATATAATGAAAGTGCACTTTACAAATCACAAATTTAATCATGTGAGGATATCATCTGATACATACACAAGAAAATACATATGGAGCTGGAACAGCAGTGCTAGTGGTAGAGCATTTGCCTTGCACATGCTTGTCTAGGACAGACCATGGTTAGAATCCCCCCGTGTCCCATACGGTCTTCCAAGCCAAAAAGCAATTTCTGAGCACATAGCCTGGAGTAACCCCTGAGCATCACAAGGTGTGGTTCAAAAACAAAAACAAGCAAACAAAACAACAAAAAAAACAACAAAAGAAAATAAACACCCATAAAATGACCTACCAAAGCTTGATTTGGGAAAAGTTTATATTTTATAACTAGTAGATCACTAATTACAAACAAGTAGAAAGTCAATTACGCTAGTATAGTTCAAGATAACTATAAATTTAGAATTTCTAAGCATTAAATATCTATAAACCCTTTTCTTCTGGAAAATAATTACCAGTTCAATGTGAAATTTAGAACAATATTTTATATCATACAGAAATGTAATTTTCAATACACAGTATAAATACATAATTTATGAATGTCTAAACTTTACACAGTAATTTTTACAAAATAGACAACAAAGCACATTAATATTTTATACACTAATTTGTGAAATGAAGATGCTAGATGTTATATATTATTTCATCAGTCTTTTACACAAAATACACTTATATACTTAAGTTATACTATATTTGAGGAATGAAAGCCCTGACCAAAAATAGCACTTGATACATAGTACATTAAATTATAGTTCAGAGAGCTTAGGGTGATATAACAATTTTCTCTCTCTCTCTCTCTCTCTCTCTCTCTCTCTCTCTCTCTCTCTCTCTCTCTCTCTCTCTGTCTTTGGAGTAAAATCTGGCTTTACTCCTTGTTCTGTGCTCATGGATAACTTTTGGCAAAATTTAGAGATCAGTATGAGTTAGTGATGCTCTTATCTTTGTCAGCGATGCTCGGTCCACGATAAAAATATTTTTCTTAGTAAATTGTGCATTAAGAGAAGCACTATAGGGGCCGGAGCAATAGCGCAGCAGTAGGGCGTTTGCCTTGCAAGCAACTGACCAGAATGGACCTCGGTTCGATCCCCTTCGTACCATATGGTCCCCCACGCCAGGAGCAATTTCTGAGTACATTGCCAGGAGTAACTCCTGAGCTCACCAGGTGTGGACCAAAAATCAAAACAAATAAACAAAAAAATGACTGGAGTTTAATGATTAATATCATATACTAATGTACAAAAAGATTACAATAAGTAGGAACTAACACCTACTAGAGAAGAATGCTCATGTATAGGTAGCATTTAGGAGTTATTTAAATTTAATTTATTGAGCTCTTTACCTCTCAAAAAACTCTTAGATTTATGCCTACCTTTACGTCTTATTGAAACATCTGAATAAATACATAACAATTATATACATAAGAACATGTAGCATTGTATTTGTACTTATGAGAATATCTGCTAGCTATCATGATATTCATCACTTAGGAAAAATGTCTAAAAAAGCCAGAGAGAGAAAAAGTACATTGGATAAGACTCATACCATAGCATTAAACTCACTTGTATTGCATAACAGAACATCATATATCAATGATGAGCATTAAAAGAAATGATCCAGAAAACGTCAGTTTTCATCACAGCTAAGTTTGTTGTCTATTCCAATAATAACTAAAGTACTTTATAAAGATATGAGTATTGCATAATTTATCGTTGCTTTTAAAAATGTTAGAAATAAAAAAATGTTAGAAACGTAGTATGCATAGTAAAATAGGATGAGTCTCTAATATTTTAATTTCTTAGTATCAATTTACATTTTGGATTACTAATATTAGCCAAATGTGGAGAAAAAGACATTAAAATCAATAATAAGATTGTCAGATGATAGGCAGGTATATGCTTAAAACCTGGGGAAAAGAGACTATATAAAGTTTGTATCTGTGAGATAACATAGATATTAATAATTAGTGGCAATCGATTTTGTATCATGATCTTCGAGCGAATTATCTAAATCAATAAAATATAGCTTATCAAAGAGAATAAAACTGAACAACCTCTACAGTTTTCCATTAAAGATGCCAGTTTTATCTTTTGGGCATTAGTTGCTAAATATTCAAAATTAATATTAGGATAGAATAATATTAAACACTAATTGAGTGTTGCTGAACAAATAAAGTGAAAACATCAAAACTTCCTCTATAAGCAAAATTAAATTTTTTCAGTGATTTTTATTAAAACCAATGTGAATTGCAAGTCTTTCACAGTTATATTTAAGGTACAAAGTAACAGTGAATTAGGGCGATTCCCATCACCAGTGATGATCTAACCTATGCCACTTGTCCCAGTATGCATCCCACACCTCTATCCTTCGCTCCTTGGATTGCTGTAACAGTCTGTTAACTGTAGTGTAACAGGTCCCTTTTGTGTATAATCAAAAATTAATTTTGATTATATGTATACATGCATTCACATGTACAATAAACTATACAAAGATATGTTTTGTGTTTAATAACAAAACAATGGATTCTATAGTGCTCTGAATATCTACCCTCATCCATTTAATTAAACCCTCCTAAGAAGTCCAGGGCTCTCAAGTATAGAGAAAACAATTGTGAAACTATTATAATGTCCTATTATATAAAATCCTAAAATAGTTTATATGTTCTGAATTGACAAAACTAAATTTTCTATTGCACAGTGGAAAAAAGATATAATTTGCTAATTCAAGAGGTGGTAGAAAACCAAATTCTTGGGGCACCCAAAAGTCTCCAAAGAAAATAAGATCTCAAATAAAACTAATTTGTTTTCAAGCTAGCATTTTTGGAAGAAAAAATTATGATCAATCTTTTCTTTCTTAGCATGTTTGCAGAAAGTTCCAGGTGACATTTTGCTATCCTGGATTATATTACTCAACAGAACTTTTGATTTTAGTGTTCAAATCTAGATCTTTCATTTATCTCATTTTATTATAAAGGTATTATGCTATAAATTCTCCATGAGCCTATCATGGCAACTGGAATATCTTCCATGGGTGGTAAATCTAAAACTACCTGATTTTCTTCTCAGTGTGGTACAACCATGCTTCTCTGATGCAAATGGAGCAAAGAACCAGACAATTACTTCCCATTATCTCTTATGTGTTCCAGTTAATTGTCAAATTGTCTCATCTGTTTGCTTATATGTTTAATTGATCTCATGAACTTCTTTTCTCTTTTAAAGTCAATGGATTAGCTGGTTTTTATAATGGTAGGATTCTATATAATTTATAGCATATTAGATTTTGAGCTTATGAGCTTTTTATGGTAAATTTCACTCATTTTTGTCCTAAAATAATCTAAACTTTCCTTGAGTAGATTTTAACTCTACCACATGTGGTGGCATTTCTAAGTGTTGTTTGCTTCATTTGCAAATGGTTTTTCTGTTTATATTATCAATGCATGGGGCGCAGGACCATTATTAGGGCAATTGGCATTGATATCTGCGGTGCTGACTTTTAGAGAACTTGGCTCTACTTGTTAAAATTATAAAATTTTGTCACCTTTATTCTACACTTTATAAAGAAACAATCACACATATTCTTTTTACAGTGTATTTCTGAGCTTTAAATATTTGTATTTTATACCAATTTTACATTGTTTGATGTTCAATAATAACCTCATCTTCAATACCTCCACTATTGTTAAAAATTTCAATTAATACTACTTATTTGTTACATTTTGAATTATGGGAACTTTTTAAATATGATTTTTCATAAGCTATGTGTCAACTAAAATAAAAGCTACAATACCGATTCCGGCAGTGATGTTGAATAAAAGAAACTTAGGCTTTTGTGAAGCAAAAAACAAAAGGCTATGTCAGAAATTAAAGAAACAAGATGACAGAAATAAATCTTAACATTTTATAAGTTAAATAAATCTAAAGTTGTAAACTGACTGATTAAAGAAAAATACAGTTTTAACAATGGCAGGGAAAGGAGAGGGTCCCCCATACTTGAAAAATATTAAATTCTTAATGCAATTATATAAGAAAAGAGGTCAAAGTCATGGAAATATATATTGTGAAAGTGATATATTAAGTATAATTTCCCAAGTATAACATTCTACAGAAAATAATAGAAATAAAAATTAATAGATTGACTAATCTCCATATAAAAAGAAATAGGACACATAGATTTCTCAAATGAGAATTGTCAGCCACTCTTTCAAAAGACAGTTATTATCTAGGTTTTCAATCCTTTCCTCCTCCCTTTGTAAACTACAAATAAATAACTAATACCTGTGTCCTTTTTCATTGATTTAACTTTTGTTTTCAAAATCTACCGTTTCTTATCCATTTGCATTCTGTTATTTCTCATAGTTCTTTTGTGTACTAAGAAATAATTATTTTTACTTACAAATAAATTAGTCAAAACAACAGATAGGAGCATAAGGTAAGAAACATATATTATGTTACAGCTTCTTTAGGTCTGGGATCTGGGTAGAATTTAACACAGAATAATTCTGATACAGTTTTTTTTCTCAAAATTGCAATCATAACCTAATATTTAACCTAAATCAACATAACAGTAAAGATAAACTTTAAAATACTAGAAAATATGATACCAAGCTATGTAATCAAATTGAACTACATGGAACAAATGAAAAGTTTGGAAGAGGCACACAATTCCTTGCTGTAACCTCCTTCATTTAGGAGCTTCTGAGTTTACATGACATGAGTTACATGGCAGCTGAGTTTCTGAAATTCAACTTGGGGAATAAGAGTAAAGCTTAATAAAAGATTTGATCTTTTGCATTTATTGTTGAAAATTAAACCTCACTTTTCCTAAATTCTTCATGTTAAGAGGTGAGCCATTCATTCTAGTCTATACTCAGAGGGAGGTGAGTACTCTGAGAATAGATGCTAGGACACATGGATTTTTAATTAATTTCTTACACCACTAGTGTTCCCAGAAAATATTGCTTGAATTTTTGCTGTTCTTCTTTTTCAATAATATCCAATCCATCTTGTTCCACTAAATCCTACCAGTATTCATCTAAAATAAGTCCATCTAAATCCCTTTTAATGAAACATGCAGCAACTGCCCACCATGTGTGTTTTCCCTTGATGCCCCAAGAACTAACTTATTTGTTCATCTACAGTTGTGTTTCAGTTGCGTTTATGGCTGAAGGGTACCATAAATCTGTTAGGTTTTCTTTATAGATGTGAGATTAGGGTTGCTAAAGAAAGTAATTTGTTTTATAGTTGTACTTGAAGGGGCTGACGTGGTGGTGCAGTGTAAGGCAGGTAGGGCATTTGTTTTGCACTCAACTGACCAGGGCGGACTGCGGTTAGATCCCTCAGAGTCCCATATGGTCCCTCAAACTAGGAGCGATTTCTGAGCACAGAGCCAGAAGTAACTTCTGAGAGTCACTGAGTGAGGCCCAAACACCAAAAAATAAAATATTGTACTTGAAAACGTTTAAAATAGGTGGAATGTAAAGTAGGTGGGATACTTTCACAATAATTTTTGAAGCAACCCTTTGAATCAATATTCAATGAACACTTGCTTTCTCAGTACTAGCACCTATGTAATCTCAATATTCTGAATAAATAAGAGAATAAACATTTCATTACATTTTCTTTGTTTAATAAATATGCTCCTCTTTATCATGTTCAAATTTCTAATCAGCTGGAAAATTTCACCTTTGAATATCTGCTAGTTCATGCTTTAGAATAGATTGTTTAGTGAGAAAGTAGGAAAACGCAAACATTAAACAGAAAACAAAAGCGAAGTCCTTATGAAGTTTCGTTATGGGCATTATCTAATCTATGCATCCTCTCATATTAATATATTTTAAATTCTCAACACAAACCATTTTCACAGGATTTATGTGCATTAGACTATTCATGGAGTTTAATGTGATTCACCATAAGAAAAGCATTTGCATTTCAACAGAAATCTAGCGATCCTTTTGCCAAGAAGTTTACATTATTATGTAATTCATTTGTGTTATAGCAATCTCATGACCCAGCCTCTTTACTCATTGGCACTTAACTAGCCTCGACATTTCAACTTGAAGAATATTTAAAAAAAAAACTGTCTATATAATAGAGCTCCCATGTTTGTCTCTCTAGTAAATTTTTTGAGAAATGACTTATTTTCATTTATTTTATTTGCTTTTCTTGGTTTTGGCATCATAATGGGGGGTGCCAGAGCTTATTTTAGACTTTGAGATCAAGGATCATTCCCAAAGGAGTTTTGTGGTGAATCCAGACCAGCAATGTGTAGGGCAAGTACAGTAACTTTTTTATTTATTAATCTGACTTTACATATGAACAAAAATTTAAAGAACAATGACCTGCATTCACTCTAATTAATTACTTCCTAATAAGATGATAAGATGATACCCAGCTATTAACCCAAAACAAAGGTGTTCCCCCATCTTCCTTTTTTCTTTAAAGCTATCATAGTGATACATAAAAGCCCACCTGTGCAAAAGCAGAGAAAGTGATCTATAGATGAATGGCTGATAGAACCATGATCGGGCAGTATGTATTCTGGGACAAGAAGAAAGCCCTAGTCTAGGGTTTATTCTATGACCTGCACAACAACCATGACCTCTAATTCCAGAGACCTGTCCGAGACAATTGTAATTGAATGGGTCTTCTGGAAACAACGAAAGACTATATCCCAGGCTCCATCCGAAGTTCAGTGCAAGGGCCAAGACCACCAACCGCAGAAGACAGATTAAAATGACACTGAGGAAACAGAACTTCTAAAATCACAAAGAAAAAAAAAATCATGGGCCCGGGAGATAGCATGGAGGTAAGACTTTTGCCTTTCATGCAAAAGGTCATCGGTTCGAATCCCGGTGCCCCATATGGTCCCCTGTGCCTGCCAGGAGCAATTTCTGAGCATGGAGTCAGGAGCAACCCCTGAGCACTGCCGGGTGTGACCTAAAAACAAAAAAACAAAAAAAAAAAAGAAAAGAAAAAAAAAGAAAAAAAAATCATAAGTTCCACTCCTTGACCTGTGCACAAACTGAGATCTCTAGATATAGAGGTCTGATTTTATCATCCAGATCAGAGCAGAAGTCTTCCATACACCACAAAAGCACCAAAGGGAAGAGTAAATGAACTTGAAAGGAGTCTATAGATAATCCCTGATAATATATTCCAAGGGTGGAGTAACCCTGTATCTCTTAGATCAAGGGGATTCCCATTTAGAATGACCTCAATATTTACTGTGCCTATGCAGGAGGGGAAAAAAA
>PVKC010016118.1:0-21039 GCA_004027635.1 Crocidura indochinensis
GTTTTTTTTTTTTTTTTGGTTTTTGGGTCACACCCGGCAGTGCTCAGGGGTTACTCCTGGCTCCATGCTCAGAAATTGCTCCTGGCAGATACGGGGGACCATATGGGGCACCGGGATTCGAACCGATGACCTTTTGCATGAAAAGCAAATGCCTTACCTCCATGCTATCTCCCGGGCCCCTTGAATCTGGTTTTAACCCTAAGTCTGCTGAGAGGCCTTTGTCAAAGGAACAGAATCTGTAATTTTATTTCAAGTTTTATTATTTAAGTAAAATATATTTATTAAACATCCACTACACGATGGAAGCTGTATGTACTAATTTTCATGCACAAAGAAAGAACAGCATGGGTATGGTTCTTAGCCTCAAGAAGCTTACTTCTGAAGAGGGCTGATGGAAGGCTTTTGACCTAAGCTAGGTGGACATTATAGCTTGATATCTAAATTAAAGAATAACTTCCCATTTACTCATACATTAACTCTTACACTGGACAAATTGCTTTTTGGTACCATCCTTTTTGAGTGGGGAGGGGCACACCTGATTGTATTTAGGGCAACCTTTGGTTCTGCCCTCAGTGATCATTCTTAGCAAGCTCCAGAAACCATATATGGTGCCTGGTATTGAGCCTGGGCCATATATGTACAAGGCAAGCACCTTCTTCACTGTGCTATTCTTACAGTCCTATCTTGGTGTCATTATGGTATCATTTTTTTTCTCAGCAGACAGCATCTTCAACTGGTGAGTTCAATCTTTCACCATCGGTTAGAACTCAGCTAACACATAATCATTGCCTTAGTTATTTACTTTCTTACTTGCTGTTGCACAAATCCAAACAATTCAGAAATGAACAAATAGAATTATATTTCTGAATACTGCATTTTGCTTATGATTTCTGAGATGGGAAGAAGCTTATTGTTGACTCAAGTTTGGAGCAGGAAAATAAATTATACTTAAGTCTAGGTATTCTTTTTTGTTGGTGGTATTTATTATTTTATTTATTTATTTATATATATTTTATTTTATTTTCTTCCACAGAATGGGAGAAACTGTTCACCCCAAAACCCATCTGATAAGGGAATAATAGCTAAGATATAGAAAGTACTGACAGAACTTAAGAAAAAAATCAATCTCACCAAAAAAATAAATGGGGAGAAGAAATGAACAGATATTCCCCCAAAGAAGAAATACAGATGGGCAAAAGGTACATGTAAAAATGCTCCACATCATTAATCATCAGAGAGATGCAAATCAAAACAACAAAAAGGTATTATCTCACACAGAGACTGGCACACCAATGAGCAACACACAAAGAGCAACCAATGTTGGCATGGATGTGGAGAGAAAGGAATTCTCATTCACTGCTGGTAGGAATGATGCTTTCTTGAAAGCAATATGGATATTCCTTAAAAATCCGGACATTGGCTTGTTTTTTTGCATTTATTTATTTATTTATTTATTTATTTATTTATTTATTTATTTATTTATGGTCTTGGGTCAAACCCGGCAGTGCTCAGGGCTTACTCCTGGCTCCATGCTCAGAAATCGCTCCTGGGAGACTCAGGGAACCATATGGGATGATGTTGGGATTTGCACCACTGACCTTCTGCATGCAAGGCAAATGCCTTTCCTCCATGTTATCTCTCTGGCCCCATTTTTCTTTTCTTTTTTTTAACAGAACCACATAACTTGAATCATCTTGCTTTGCCTCATAAATTGAGGCAAATAAATTCAATAAAATAAAATTCAATAAATTGAGGCAAATAAATCCAGGAAATAATGGATGGTTTCAGGACCAAACAACTGTATGAACATTGAGTAGAAATAAAAAATGAACAGATTTAAACACTAAACCCAAAGTCAATGACAACAGAATCGGTACCCAACCTACAATAAGCTATGCACAGAGAGGACCAATTATACTAGCAGGCCAAGAGGAATGAGGAGGATGCTGATAATAGGGGTGGAGGTAAGACAGCACTGTTGGTGGGAATACTGCTGATTCAATGTCACTATGTACCTTAAATATTACTGTGAAAGATTCATACTTCACGTTGGTCACAATAAAACTTATTTAAAAATAAAACTGGACATTGAACTCCCATATGATTCAGTTATACCACTACTATAGATATACCCTAGGACCACAAAAACACGATACAAAAATGCCCTATGCTCTTCTATGTTCATTGCAGTACTATTCACAAGAGCTGGAATCTGGAAACAACTCCGATGCCCAACAACTGATGAGTGGCTAAAGAAATAATTGGTGGTACATATACATCATGGAATGCTATGCAGGTGTTAGGAAAAATGAAGTCATAAAATTTGTCTTTAAATGGATGGACGTGGAGACTATTATGCGGAGTGAATTGAATCAGAAAGTAAACTACAGGGCTCACGGGAAGTAAATAGACAGTGAGAGAGAAGTGTGACTCTCTTGTGACTGAACTATTTGTCGACATGGGAGCAAAGGCACACTCAGGAATAATGAGTTACTATAGGGGAAAGTGTGTTCCCTCAGAGCATGTGCTTAAGGTGCCTTGGATGGGATCAAGATAGAATCATAACTTCTAGAGACATAACAAGTGAGAGAAACACTTGGCAAACTGTGACCATTGCTGGAAGTCTGGTTTGTTCACCTATAAAGTTCTCTCCATCAGGCCTAAAAAGCTAACTCCAAAAGAACTGATCGAAAGTCCAAAGGTAAGACTGACTTTGAGGTGTGGCTTGATGTAGGTGCGTGCCTGGATCAGTGGTTCCAGAGACACCTGGCCTCTTTTTGCTCCTTATCTCACGTTCCCTTCTGGTCTCTTGGCATTCACCCAAGACTCCATGGAGTGGTGTGAGTCCCACTTGCTCCCAATTTCAAGCACAGAGAATAATAAGATCTATTTCCCGTACTTCTCTCTCACAGTTTATTTACTTCCAGTGAGCCTTGAGGTCACTTTTCTATTCTGAACTCATCATAGGGGCCAGAGAAATGAGATCTTCATAGGCTTCCAGGACAAGATTCAACCCTAAATCTTTGAACTGAGCATCCACTAGTCCACATAGATGGAAATTAGAAGCCCACAAGAGAAGATGGAGAAAAAAGTTTGTCGCCCAACTGAAACCTGGAAATTGTCACTGAAAGAAAAGGGAAATTGATTCTCAGGAGACAAACTCCAAATTAGTCTTGTTTCTGCTTCCTTATGCTCCATCGAGTCAACTATTTGAGTTTCAGTTTCCTAATCTGTACCTGGGTAGTCACCTCACACACCCTAACTATAGGTCAAAGTATATTTGAAGATTAAGAGAGAACAGTATGAAAGCATGATATAGGTTTTTTAAATTACATAGAAGAAATACTTAAGATGCATAGCTCTAAAGTATGAGTATAGGAGTTTTGCAAATTCTTTACAATTGAAGGTAAATATTATTGATTTTCTATCCTGTCTAGCCATTATCAACCTTCATCTTTATTTAGGAATAACTCATGTAGAAAATAGATGAGATTAAACAGAAAAGCCTAAGAGCACAAGCAATTTTAAACATGAACTATTTGAGGTGGGATTTAACTCTTTGCTATTCTGAACTCATCATAGGGGCCAGAGATATGAGATCTTCGTAGGCCTCGGGACCCTAAATCTATGGACTGAGTGTCCACAAGTGCACGTAGATGGAGATTAGAAGTCCACAAGAGAAGATGGAGAAAAAGGCTTGTCTCCCAACTAAAACCTGGAAATTACCACTGAAAGAAAAGGGAAATAGATTCTCAGGAGATAAACTCCAAATTAAACTTGTTTCTGCTTCTTTATGCTAGAGTCAATTATTTTTTTCAGTTTCCTAATCTGTTCCTGAGAAGTCACTTCACAAATAGTTGACAATATTTGTTGATGAATTGTTGATAAATAGTTCAGCCACAAGGCTCATTAGGATTCCATCATGGTTAGAGTGTCATAT
This sequence comes from Crocidura indochinensis, assembly GCA_004027635.1. Taxonomy (NCBI): domain Eukaryota; kingdom Metazoa; phylum Chordata; class Mammalia; order Eulipotyphla; family Soricidae; genus Crocidura; species Crocidura indochinensis. Next base: position 3,941 of record PVKC010016118.1, read on the forward strand.
ATTGTTAATATTAATAAAAACTCAGCTTAAAATAATCAACCAGCTAGAAAATATCTCCACTACAAAATAATACCTAAACTGTACCCAGTACATTTTGCCAGTTAAAAAATACAGTCAATTTTATCCATGATGATAAATGTTTCCAAAAATTAGCCATGAAATTTGTGACAATTGTTTAAAGGTTAAGCAAAAAGGGTACATATCTTTAAAAGTATTACTCAGTTAATTTGTGGAATATGAGCAAAAAAATTAAAATTTTTATTTAGGGGGCTGGAAAGATAGCATGGAGGTAAGGTGTTTGTCTTACATGCAGAAGGTTGGTGGTTAGATTCCTGGCATCCCATATGGTCCCCTGAGCCTGCCAGGAGTGATTTCTGAGCAGAGTCAGGAGTGACCCCTGAGCACTGCCAGGTGTGACCCCAAAATTTTTTTATTTTAGATGTATAGGAAAATGACTCAATATTATAGTGCGTATTTTATAGCCCCATATATGTATCATATACTGAATTAAAATATGCACTAAGGAACAGAGAAATAGCACAGTGGTTAAGGCACTTGCTTTGAAGATGACTGTAGTTTAATTCTCAACACTCTATATATGGTCCTCAGAGAACTCTGAAGAGTGACCCCTGAGCACAGGGCCAGGAGTAAGCCCTGAAAACTGCTGGGTGGGACCCTCAGTAGCCAGTCCACTTTTAAAAATGTTAAGAAGATGCGTATCATACACTGAAATTATTTTTTATTAATACCTTTATTTAAATACCTTGATTACAAATATAATTGTAGTTGGGTTTCAGTCATGTAAAGAACACCCTAATCAAAATATCGATCCTAGAGTGAACTGTAAAAAATACTGGTGAGGTGGGAAGGCACTTTCACAGGACCAATCAAACTTTCTTTCAAAGTTATCTGAGTTGCCAGACAGAAATGCTGAAAAGGAACAAGAAAAATCGCTCATTTATGACCATGTATTTTTGCTTTGTCAGTTTCTGCTGCATTGGTGAAATGGTATTAATATTAGATTTAAGTATTCAGTACAGATGAAAAGTTTGTGCACTTGTAGAAGAGAAATCACTATGGTTTCTTAAACTGAAGAGGGTGCTTCATGTCCCTGTGCTTTGGCATTTATGGATCCTCCAGCCTGAAATGTCATTTGTTGCCTTCTCCCCTCATAGTATTTCTCCCCACGTACTTTTCAAGACATACTACAGACACATGAGTTCCCAGTCTGGGGACCCATCACTCTACCTTGGCTAGTATGGAATCAGTCAATGACTATAGTCAGTGGCTAGATCTGATATAAGCCAGGCTATTACAATGCATTATAGCATATTTTTCTTTTATCCTGAAGCTTCACAGTAGAATATAAACTACAACCCTATCAACCCAGTTGATGGGCATGAAAACTGAGGTCCCAGAGGCAATTTTGGAGGGTTGCCCAAGTTGTCACTAGCAAGTGGAAGTATTGGCGGGGTCATGCTCTTTCCTCCGCATACTCTCTCAAGCTTTGGAGTGAAACAATTATTTCAAAAATCTTCTACACTGCTTCCTCTCAAACATTCCCTGAATATTCCCTGGAGGGCTCTGTTTCCTGCTACCTGCTTCCGTCTGCAAAATCAAATAAGCCACTTGGTACAGCTCCTTCCTCAGGAAATCTGGAAAACGAAGCTGTTCTTTCTAGGAACGCTAACAATTCATCTCCATTTACTGACCCGCGGATGGTTTTCAGCTTAACCCATTGTGGCTCATGTTCCCTGGGTGGATCCTGTGAGCATGAGAAACCTGTAAAAAGCACCCCTCCCCTTCTCCCCCCCAACAAACAGAATTGGGGCACAGGAGCAGATTTTTTGGAAAGATTGGCGGAAAAAGAAGTCCTTTCAGCAATTGAAATCCAACAAACATTTTGATTAAAGGCAGCTGATTCTAGTTCTTGGCTCGGCTCTACCAGGCTAGATCTGACTCACACCTGTTCTATGTTCCACGCTACACTTTACCCCAGTGATGGCCAATTGCTGCCTCGAGAATCCAGCTCACTGAAGCTTTTGATGAGGTTTTCATCAGTCTGAAGAGAAATCAAAACAAGGCGAGAGGATCAGAAAAGAGTGAGACTGTGCTTTTGAAAAATATATAGCTCATATACCATACACACATATAATCACTGGTCTCTTTTTGATAAGACATTTTTAATATAGATATAATCTCTTTCTACCTACTTTGGACATTGAAATGCTTTTTTTTCTCATTATAATTTATCGTATGAATGGGTAATAAATATTTTTAGTAACTTAACATGCCTGAAAGAATTAGAATGGTGTAGAAAGTCCTATTTCATTCACTTTAATTTAAAATAATTTATTTTGGGCCAGAACATTCCAGGGTCCTGGACAATGCTTCATTTCCACTTTCCCTTGACTTTTTGGTTGGCCATGAGGAACTTGTCTGTCCTCTGCTTCAGTAATTGAAATAATTGCTCTCCTGCCTCACCTGTTGTTTTTACCTTCCATTGTCAATGGAATGTGATATCTGGCATAGTTAGTGGAGATTTATGTCTGAACTAATAAATAGATTGTATTCACCCTATCCAAAGCAGGAAGTATTCTTTCTTTCCCATGCATTTCCAGAATTGGCACGTGGTCATTGCCAGCTGTCTTAAAAATAGATGCATGGCAGCAGTGTAGATGGCAGGGGGGATGCTGCAACATTAGTAAGATAATAATGAAAATAGAATCAAAATAAGACTTTTCTGTTCCTAGCAGTCATTTAAGTGCTGATGTGTATGACTGACTTAATCGGCCCAGACAAATGATCATTATCTTTACTTGACAGGAGAGGAAAGAGATACTCAAGGGGTTAAGTGACTTCGATTTGGTAATGGTGAGATTTGAACCATTAGCTAGAGGGATTGTTATCACTACACTGCACTGCCTCTCACCAGAACAATCTTGAAGGCTGAAATATGCAGCTGAGGTGTCATTTATAGATGTGACAGAAACCTGGTTCTCAGAGCATTTCTAAAGATTCAGAAAGGTCCTCAACTCTGCTTCCATGCTGCCTTCTACTTCTGCATGAGCCTGGAAAGATCTGGGCTTCTGGGGCTCAGGAACTCATTGAAATATGCTTCGAGTTTTGCACCATCTCTAGGCTCAAGAAGGAAATTCAGACTGTCAAGCTCCTTGCTCATTAGGCGGCTCAGTTTTATCCAGCTGCAAAGACATTCACAAAAGATTTCTTTATTTATAGCTGACCTTTCAAGATTAATAATTCCCCTGAAAAGAAAACTGGTGGTATTCCACACAATTTAGAAACAAATCTTGAGGATTGAAAGCTGTAATTACTTCTCCGTTTGTAGGACAGTTTACCTTTATTAGAAATATAATAAAATGCATGTGCTTATCTTCTGTCACTCTTGGAAGCCAGTAATAATGTAGCATCACTTTAGTTTACTTACTGGCAATGGGATGTGTGGCCTTTCATATGAGATTTCATTATGTTGTTATATTCTGAGAACTATGTGCACAAATCTTGTGATTTCATAAAGCGAAAATTCCCTTAAGAAATTCTTTCATAGGGGCCGAAGCGATGGTGCAGGAGTAGGGCGATTGCCTTGCACACAGCTGATCCAGGAAGGACCTCGGTTAGATTCCCAGTGTTCCATATGGTCCTCCAAAGCCAGGAGAGATTTCTGAGCACATAGCAAGGAGTAACCCCTGTGCATCACCAGGTGTAGCCCAAAAGCAAAAACAAAAACAAACAAGAAACCAAAACCAAACCTCTTTCATAAGAAATGGAGAAATGACCCTGAGGTCACATTAAAATGAAATGCTAAAGTATTCCTGACTTTAAATGTTAGGAAATTAAAAAAGAAAACAAATTTAAATTAATGGTTTCCTTTTCCTTAATCTTTCATCTCCTTTGATTCTTGCCTCTACCTTAACATTCAATTGACTACTGATCTCTTGCTTACGTTTGGGCATCTGGCAGGCATCTTTCTAGTTTGCCTTATTGTTTGGAAAAAGCAAGAAATTCTTGAATCTGTCTTGTCTCCAAGGTTAAATATATATATTCTTGTTGAGGAAGCTTTGGTAGAACAGCCTGAACAATAATTAAATGCTCTATGCTTTAAGCAGAAAATCTGTCATAGGCTGAGGGTAAGGAAACCTCACAACCTTTCTAACTGAATGCTGTTTGGGGTTTTGAGATGGGGGAAGAATGCATAGAGGTCTACATGACACAGAATAAGTTAACATTAACATGGCTATTTGTTCCAGAAATTGAGGCTTCTGGCTTGTTTTTAGTGACCACAGAAAGTTGTTCCCAAATAAGCTAAAAAACAAAAAGATTTTATAAACATAAAAGCATTCTTCCAAATGCATGACTTAAAAAATTCAAATCACTTTAAAAGGATATGAAAAAGATTTGCATAAAATAATAACCATTGGTATACCAACAGTCATTTATATTATGCATATCACTTTCAAGAATCTGTTTGCATATTATAAGAATTAAAATTTTTATATGAATAATTTTGAGATGACATTTCAGGCACTCCATCATTAGAGCCTTCATGGTTCCTTGATTTATTTAGTCACTATTAATGTGACAGTTTGCCTATTTTCTATTTTTTAATAATTAGGCTTTATTCAGTTAGCTTTTCTAGAAAGGGCAACTGCATATTCTGGATTTTTAAAAGTATTTTGTTCCGGGGCCCGGGAGATAGCATGGAGGTAAGGCCTTTGCCTTTCATGCAAAAGGTCATCGGTTCGAATCCCGGTGCCCCATATGGTCCCCCGTGCCTGCCAGGAGCAATTTCTGAGCATGGAGCCAGGAGTAACCCCTGAGCACTGCCGGGTGAGACCCCCAAAAAAAGTATTTTGTTCCATTGCTCTTGAAATTTTTCTGTACTTGTTTTTCTTGTATTTACTTTTAAAGTAATTTGTTATTTATTTATTTATTTATTTATTTATTTATTTATTTATTTATTGGTTTTTGGGCCACACCAGGTGATGCTCAGGGGTTACTCCTGGCTCTGCACTCAGAAATCGCTCCTGGCTTGGGGAATCATAAGGGACGATAGGGGATCAAACCAAGATCCATCCTAGGTCAGTTGTGTGCAAGACAAACGCCGTACCGCTGAGACACCACTCTGGCCCTAAAGTAATTTGTTTTTGAGAGACCGGAGACATAATACAATGGGCAAGGTGCTTGTCTTGCATGTGGTCAATCTGATTTCATCCCATATCCATAAAGTTCCTGAACCCTGCCAGGAGTGATCCCTGAGTTCACAGACAGGGTATACTCTGAACTCTGCTGGGCGTGGCCCCAAAATAACAACAAAAATGTGGGTTTATAATCATAGTTATTGATGTAGCAAGCCCAAGTATGCCTACAGATATATTTATCTTACTATGACTTTTTTAGTACATATTTTCTTCTTCTGCCTAAATTAATTTTTTGCCTTTTTTTTTGTTTTAGGTTTTTTTTTGTTGTTGTTGTTTATTTTTAGGCCACAGCCGGTAATGCTCAGGAGTTTCTCCTGGCTATGCACTCAAAAATTGCTCCTGGCTTGTGGAACCATATTGGATGCTGGAGGATAAAACCGAGGTTCATCCTAGGCTATAGCACAAGTAGCCCTGAGCTACTGCTCTGGCCCCAATTTTTTTTTTGCCTTTCTTATGATTAAGCCCTACTAATGATTTAATTTCAAGCTTTAATATCTTTTTTCTGGGTTTTTTGGGGGGGCCATATTTGGGGGTACCCGGGTTATTCTTGGTTTGCACGCAGGATTTCCTCTTGGAAATGCTCCGGGGAGCATTTGGGATGTTGGTGATTGAACCCAGGTCAGCTGTATGCAAGACAAATGCCCTACCTGCTGCATTATGTCTCGGGGCCTGATTCCCAGCTTAAATATCTTTTTCAGACTTTTGTGTATATTCTCAAGCAGTATTTGTCATCCTTTATTCATTGCCTCTTCATAGCAGAAAATACTTTGTAGTGAAGTTATATTTAAACTAATTGTATTAGTTATATTTACACTAGTTATATTTAACTTAAAACTATTACTGCAACTTTCTATTTGTTTCTTTTTTCTTTCTTCTTTCTTTTTTCTTCTTTCTTCTTTTTTCTTCTTTCTTTCTTTTTCTTCTTTCTTTCTTTCTTTCTTTTCTTTCTTTTCTCCTTTTGTTCTTTCTTTTCTTTCATTCATACTTTATATTTCCTTCTCCTTCCTTCCTTCCTTCCTTCCTTCCTTCCTTCCTTCCTTCCTTCCTTCCTTCCTTCCTTCCTTCCTTCCTTCCTTCCTTCCTTCCTTCCTTCCTTCCTTTCCTTCCTTTCCTTCTTTACATTCCCTACTACCCTCTCTTTTTGGGTCATACCCTATGCTGCTCAGGGGTTACTCCTGAGCACTCAGACATTTTCTGCACTCAGAAATTGCTCCTGGATTGGGGGACCATATGGGACATATGAATTGACTGTGTGGAAATCAAACGCTCTACCACTGTGCTATCGCTTCAGCTCCAACTACTTTATATTTTCTTTAGGAGAGGCCCTAAGTGTCTATAATTTGAGACTTGCACCTGAAATCCAGAGATTAGTTTGGGACACATTCATGTTAACTGAATTAAATCAAAGCACTGACCAGAGCTCACATGTGTAGAAGAAAAACAGAATATGACATTGAAGGAACATGGGGATTGGGGAGACCATTAGAGCCTGGAGGTGAAAAAGGGAAAGGGCAGGAAACACAGTTCTATTGAGCTTTGTTATATTCCTGGCACTAAGCCAGGTATTTTACACCCCTCATTTCAGTTAACCCTGAGATACAACTTTAAAGAAGGCTCTATTGCACTCTTTTGGCAGGTCAAAAATTACTATAAATAGGAACTGAGTAAAGACAAAAGTTCACTTCTTCAGTGAGTGCTGGAGGACAAAGAAGGGTTATTGCAACAAAGTCAATGAAGAGTCAGAAGAATTGATTATTGTTTACAGTGTTGTTTACAGTGTAGTTGTTGTTTACAGGGAAGGCTAAGATGGCCAACCGGGAGAGTTGGCATTGAGAGAGTAATTGGTAACATGTCTACTATGTTACTTACCTCAAGAATCATGACATTTTTAATTCATATGAAAAGATGAAATCGACGTCTAATTCCTTAGTGAACAAATCCAGTCTCTGCATGAGCAGAAAGGAGTTAAAGTTCTGCTGAAGGGTGTGGCTGTATAAATAACGATTATAACTAGGTTGGCCTGGGCCACGTCTGGTACCCAAGGCAGGTTGTATTCTCACTACTGTTCTCTTACCAGATGATTACGCTTGAGCCCTAAGGAATTAATTTACATCGCCAAGTGCCTCTGGGAATGCCCTGTTGAGGGTTTTAATGAAACAAAAGAGTTGAGCTAAGGAAAATAATTCAAGGGAGAACGAAGGCTCTGCTACTTGAAAAGACTCTATGGAAAACCAAAATGCTTTATTTAAAAGGAAAAAGAAGACTAAAATACTTATTTCCATCTTATCTTCCTTTTCTACTGGAACATAGCTTGTAGGTATGGGTGATGGGCAACTTAATCTGTTTCAGACTTCTTTAACAGAAATACTTTTGGTGACATGGTTTATAAACAACCTACACTGATTATAGTTCAGGAGGCTGCAAGTCCAGGATCATTACTCTGATGAGACCAGCTTTGTGGTTCAGAGATTGCTGACTTCTTGCAAGATAGAAGGGGTAGGCGAACTCTCTGAGGCCTCCTTTGTGAAGGCCGCAATTTAATTCATGGAGTTTGTTTCCTTATGCCTAATACTTTCTAAAGGCAGCTCCTTTACATTGGGGATTGAATTTCAAGGTGGAAATTTTGGGGGGGGTTGGGAGTGAACACAAGCAGTGGTTTTTATAAAGCAAATGGATATAAGACACCTTCTTCTGCATCAATCTCAGTGTTTTTAGTCCCGGCTACTTCTGCCATTATTAAGTTGTCAACAGTATCAACATACATGGATCTGCCAGTAGACCTCAGCCATTCACCCACCTGTAGCAAATATATTATGTGACTAGATTTAGGCAAATGAGTGCTATCATGAGAGCTGACACTACTGTTAATCTTTTAGGAAGAGGAGTATCTTTGTTTTGGAAATTTTGGTAGCTTCTTTGGTATTGACAATGAAGGCTTTTGAAGGAATTGTCTAGAAAAAGAGGATATTCTAAGAGTTTGCAAATGTGGAAAGTTAAACATGGGTGGGGAGGGGAAAGGAACAATGAGAATCAGGTGAGTTTATCCTCTTCTGAATTGAGACACAAATAAGCTTCTTTGACCTAATCGAAGTCAGGAAATTCCAACTATTGATGCTTATTGATGCTTCTCATGCTGGAAGAGAGACACCTAGGAGAAAGAATTCTGAAGTTCACATTGGAGATGTGAAGGTCATATATATATATATTTTTTTTTTTAAATCAACCATTTCATTTTGCCTACCACATTTTTCAGTCCTGTTATTTCAGTTTGGAGTTTTCTGATGTTTGTTTTCATAACCTCTTGATTTTTTACTTGTATTCTGTTCAGCGTGATCTATGCTTTCTTTGAGTTCTGTGTATTCTCCACATTTCTTCTCTGAAGTCATCTGAGAGGCTTAATTAGTGGTTGGCGCTTTTTGGATCATCAGCGTTGTCATCTTTATGTCTGGAGTAGACATGCATTGTTTCCCCATTGTTAAGCTAGGCTCCTCTGGATCAACCCTTCTTGGGTGGTGCCAGCTCACCTTCGATCATGTAGCTTGCACAGACGCCTCTAGCAGGATTGGTCTCAAAAGCTGCAGCTGATGGTCAGAAAGCAGCCACTTGCAATGGCGTTTGGCAGCAATCAGTTAAATCAGCCTTTTGAGATTCTGTGGTTTACGATGCTATTAATAATGGCTTCTTATGCATATAAATCTAACACCATATTTATTACCAGTATACCTACCTCCCTCTTCCAGAAACCCCAACTTCTCTCTCTTTCAACACACCAACCCTCCAAATAAGTTGTGTGGGATTAGTTTTCACATTATGTTTTCTTTGTTGCTACTTTGTTGTGTGTTTTAAGTCGGTGAGGATTATGATTAAGGATATGCCTCAAAAATGTAAAACAAAAGAAAAACCAAGTTATAAGTGCACAAAATATAAATCTTTGAACTCTACTCACGTCATTTCTTTTGTTTATAGACCCAAGAAAAGCAGAGAAGTACTACACATCTCAAGATTTTCTGTTCATGGGATAGGGTCTCTGATATGAATGGCTATATGCTATTAATATACCTTGGAAATGCTCAGTGTACCCCAGATTGGCAATATGAACAGAACAAAGCATGACCAAATGCCAACTGTGATTTAGGCATTGAGCTGATAATGCCGGGGTTGTACACAAATCACCAACTTTGTAGTCTTATACTACTAGTTCTGAATTATCATTTGTGTGGACATTGAAAACTTACTCAGGGGGCTGGAGCCTTTGTACAGAGTGCAGGTTGCTTGCCTTGCATGTAGCTGACCTGGGTTTGATCCCCAGTGTCCTCTATACTCCCTCCAGCCTGCCAGGAACTATTTCTGAGTGCAGATCCAAAAGTAACCCCTGAGCATCTTTGGGTTTGTCCCCCAAATAAAAAGAAATCTTACTCAAAACTTTAAAATATTAGTTTTATTTATTTTACTTTTTTTGGTTTTTGGGTCACACTCGGCAGTGCTGAGGGGTTACTCCTGGCTCTAGACTCAGAAATCACCCCTGGCAGGCACAGGGGACCATATGGGATGGTGGGATTTGAACCACCGTCCTTCTGCATGAAAGGCAAATGCCTTACCTCCATGCTATCTCTCCGGCTCCTAGTTTTATTCCTTTATAAAATGAAGCTTCTAATATTTCCTCACGTTAAGCCTGCTTATTCCAGGGCAAACAAATGGCGGTAAGAATTATGATTCAGATGTATGACTTCATTTAATCCCCATTATGCTTTCACCATTTAGGTCTAATTCATGAGGGACCCGAAATTCAGAGAACACAACTTCCCTAAGGCAAGAACTGGGGGTGACTGAGAATGGATTCATTCTCAGATGTGGGTGTCTGTGCTCTTTCTCCACCAACTTCATTTTTACTTAGTTTCAAGGAAGGCTCTTCGTTCTAAGGTCCCCAGTTCCTCTGGGCCTTTCTTGCCTTGTCCAACATAAATATTAATGCAGCTACCATCTGCCATCATGTAAAAACACTTGGTCAATTCTATTTTAGCAAATGAAACAAAATTGCCTTTTGTTTGGTGTAGTGTATGTGTTAGTTATGCTTGCTTTTGACTATCCAGTTCATTTCTGAAGTGGATTTTTGGTTGCCTAGGGAACCAGCAGAAAGTACTGATAAATTTTTTGTAATGAGATGCAAGTTCAGAGTTCTTGGAATCGTCAGCTGAATTTCAACTGCTGACCTCTGTATGGATGGGAAAATAACAATTCTATTTTTATATATGAAAGAAATTAAAGGTGGGAGAGAATGAAAGGAATTGATAGAAGTCATGAAAAGAAGTCATCTTTAAGCTGTACATATTCTGCTTACTGCCAGAACTTATTTCAGATTATATAAATAACATCATTCTTATTGCTTTGGAACATGTATTTCATATTTTTTTTGTTTTTTTGTTTTTTTTTTTGGGTCACATCCGGCAGTGCTCAGGGGTTACTCCTGGCTCCATGCTCAGAAATAGCTCCTCCATATGGCACGGGGGACCATATGGGGCACCGGGATTTGAACCGAAGACCTTTTGCATGAAAGGTAAACGCCTTACCTCCATGCTATCTCCCGGGCCCCGTATTTCATATTTTTAATGGAAGTGAATTTTATGATATTATGTTACATGGAATATGTCACCTTAAGTTCCTTTCTGAAATAGACTATAGAAAATCTCTAAGAAAACCAGGAACCAGGCTTAATAATAGAGTGCCTGTCTTGCATGTTTAAGGAAGGCTGTCCATCTCTGGCACTGACAAAATATTATAATAAATAATAATTAGTAATTATTGCATCCTTTCAGAATTTAGCTTTATTTTCAAGAAGCCTGGACTTAATTTAATGATTCAAAACTCTCTCAGAGTAATAATGATCATTATCATCATAGTGGAAATTTGAAAATGAAATAAAAATTACCCAGAATCCCTTTGGTCACCCAGAACTAGGGCTCATAAAGGCAGACCAGAGTAAAGAGGAACAACCTAACATGAGGGTTTTGGAACCTAATGATATGAGTCAAAGTAAAGCTTGTCTGAGAAATCTGAGCCAGAGGTATTGATTGTATCATGAGAGCTGTCCTGAGAGGCTGGAGGCATATTTATTATAACGATGAGAAGTTGGGTCCTTGGGAAAAATCTGAAACTCATAAACCCAATTTGCAAATGAACGAAGGAAGGCTGCATACTACTTGTGTTGAACTTTAGTGGTTGCAGGTGGTTGGAACTTGGCTTAATCTGCCTGTAAATATCATGAGGCAAATGTCAGGGCAAATATTCTTCATAGAGCTTGTATTTTAGTTATTTTTTCCATATTTCCTTCTCTTTTAGATGAACCAGGCTTACATTTAGCCATGAGGCACTGTCTTCAGCCTGGCTTCTTAAGATCATAACCTGAGAAAGCAGAACCAAGGGAAGTAAGTGAAACAGATTACAATTGAGGTTGAAACAAAGAGCCTCAAGTCTAATTACTTTGAAGAGTAATTTAGTGTATCCGAGCAAAGAACTAACCAGCGATCTGGGGATAATCAGAGACACTGAAGCAGCCAGCAAGGTGGAAAGAAACAACAACAAGAAAGCCAAAAGATGCCTTGGGATGCTTTGATATAGTCACAGAGACATTTCTTTATTTTTTCCTTTGGTTTGTTTTTCTTTTCTTTAGTTTTGGCTTAAACTTGGGTATATTTGGGGATTTTTCCTAGCTCTGTATTTAAAGATCATTCTTGGAAGTGCTCAGAGGACAAATATATGATGACATGGATTGAACTGAGGTTTGCTGCGTGCAAGTCAAATAAATGCTTTATTGGCTGTATTCAGTATCATTTCAGAACCCACTAATTAGCTTTTTAGGCATAAAGAGCTAATGCTCTTTTGAAGACAGAATACTCTTAAACCTGTTTTTGTTTGCTTTGAGGTCATTTCCAGCAGTGCTATGGCTTGCTGCTACTTAGAGATCTCTCCTTGCAGGGCTGGGAGGACCATTTGTAGTACCAGGAATGAAACCCAGGTTATCTGTGTGCCAGGCAAGCTCATGGCCCACTATACTATCTCTCTGACCCGCTAAAATCTGTTTTGAGGGAGTTATTAGTACATTTTAAACATCTGGATATATTAAATTATAAGATTTAAAAGAAGGCATGTATCAAATAAATGTTTTATAATTCGGCAAGTATTACATGCTGTCCTATTTGAGAGTCTAAGTGTGGTATGCAATCTAATAAAAGCATCTAAACTCCTATATTCATTACAGCATTATTCACAATAGCTAATTAATTTCCAGCCTATTCACTGGAAACAATTCAAGTGCCTGAGGACAGATAAGTAGTTAAAGAAACTGTGGTATATCTATATAATGGAATACTGCAGTTAGTAAAAATGAAGTATGAAATTTGCTTATACTTGGATAGATATGGAGATTATCATGCTAAGTGAAATGAATCTGAGGGAAAAGGACAGACATAGAGATTACACTCATTTATAGGATATAAAATATATATAGAATGAGAATAATACCCAAATAAAATAGAAATGAGGGCCAGGAGGAATGTTTCATGGTAGGAAACATGCCTCAAAGAAGGGGGCATGCTAATAGGACATAGAAGGAACAATTATGACCATAGGAGTTGGAATGATCACTCTGGACAAAAACTGGGTGCTGAAAGGAGGTAAGGTGATATGCATGATATTCCTTCAGCAACTGTATTGCAAACCACAGTGCCTAAAAGGAAAAACAGGAGAAAAAAGAGGGAGAAAAAGTATTTTCCATAGAGGCAGCTTGGGTGAGCGCTGGAAGAAAACTGACCATGGTGGGCAGTGTACATTGGTGAAGGGATGGGAGTTGGAACATTGTATGACTGAATATTTACCATCAAAATTTTGTAACTGTGTGTATCTCAGGGTGAGTAAATAAAAAAATAACTAAAAATTCAATTGACATATACAAAGGAAAAGTTATATGACAAGAAGTCATAAAATAACAGTTGAATGAGATATCTAGAAGTTTGCATTACGGTGATATTTCTAGATTTTATAATTTTTGAGTGATCCTGGAGAGGCATGAAATGTAATCCTTTGTCATTTTGAAATGTAATCCTTTGTCATTTTTTAAGGCATACATAGTAGAGAGTCCAATATACTGAATTCCTTTCAATAATTTTTTAAATCATTTTGTTCCTGCCCCTATAGAATCATTAAGTTCAAAAGGAATCAATTAAAATATTCAGTTACAACCACTCCATATTTTTTGGAGGGGGGTGAAATGGTCTGCTTTGGTAGCACTTTTAACAATGTAAACAGTCTGGCATGTGAATGAAGAGATCTAAGATATATTTTCACACATAGAAGGAAATAGAGCCTGACAGTTATGAATTGTGTGAGCACATGTATCTGTGTTCCATTGGTGGTTATAAAGAAGTTATGTGATTTGCTGTGAATGGCTGCTCTCTGCTATTGTTTTCATGTTCAGTTCCCAAAGAGTCAAAGTTCTTCCAAGTGGAAATAAAAAATAAAACCCTAGGTTGGGTTTAAAGAACAAGTCAAGGATAAAGGGCAGTCCAGTGAATAATAGTTTAGAGTACTGGAATTGAAATACAGGTATAAGGGTATGGGAGTAATTGCAGTCAATGTAAACAAAGGGCAAGGAGCACAGGGCCATGTCATAGTGGAAGAGTTGCTTGTTGCTCATGTTTTAGGTCACAAGTTTGATCCCTGCCTGGATCTGTTCCTCATGCCAACTCTACTTCATTAATAGCACTGTTGGGTGTAGTTCCAGGTATACCAGTAATGTAACTCCTGACACTACATCAATCAGTGATAATATAGATATCTTTTGAAAAAGGAAGAAAAGTTCAGCTTGTCATTATTTGGAATTAAAATGAAAATTGAGGTAAAGTTGTATTTTTGTTTAGGGTAGATATGGGTTTAAAAATGAATTGAAAACAATTGAACTCTTCCCTAGAAAGGAATAACTACACTGTATCATGCCAGATTTACACAATGGAATGTGAATCAGTTATTAAAGAATAATAAAGTAAAAGAAAAAGAATAATAAAGTAGATATATGCATGTTAATGATGTGTATTCAACATGATATTGTTAAGTGAAAAATCAATATGCAGAGCAGCATTTAAGACATGTTCCATTTTTTTTTTAAAAAATAAGGACATACTGGTTATGCTTTTGATAAATGTTTGAAATTTACTGTTTCATTTAAGTGAAAAGTTTATGGAGCTGAGCTTTTCTCTAACAACTCTGTCTCCAGAGACTTACAAGATGACAGTATTTTGCCAGTTATTTTATAACTAGGCTCACTTTTTTTCCGTGTGACTTTCTTGTTAATTTCTATATGATTGGTACCTCTTAACATCAATGATTGTCACAGTACAAGAGACAGTATGTGTTTCTTAATCAAATCCGGTAGATTTGGTTTGGTCTGAGATATCCACATTCTGTGTCCATACCTCACTCTGAAGCGAGGGATGAAGAGCCATGATCAGCCTTGTATATCACATATAGTTAAGGGAGGGAAAGGCAGAAAGATAATAATAATAAAATAATTAAATGGAAGCAATGATGTCCAAGTTTAACCACACATGCCCACACAGTGCCTTTGCAGTATAATCATTGTTCATAATTAAATTATTCTGCAAGATGATCCTATCTTATACTCAAAGTAAATCTGGTTATTATAGTGTTTCTAAATGGCATTTTTCTCTATGGTAGACTAATATACTAAAAATGGGATTGGGTTGTTAAAACGATTTTAATGTGATCATCACCAGCAGGAGAGGAAGGCAGGGTGGCTTGACAAAAGTAAGTCGAGGGATGACATAATAATGGTGAAATAAAAAAGAGAAAATAAGACATTTGGGCGAGTTTTACCATGTGTTAATTCAACTGAGCCATTATTTAGATTCAGACTATTAAGCACAAGAAGCTCAAGAGAGCGAAAACTTCTAATTACAGAAATATATCTGTTCAACTTACACATTGCTAATGTTCAAATATATTAAGGAGCAGAGAAAGGACCTGCTTTTTAAGTTTCACAAATAAATGAGTAGAGATAGTAATGATCTGGTGGACTCATTATTCATTTCCAAACACTAATAAATATATTCTCTAATTATATTTATGCTTAATGTGTAAATAGAATTAATCCATGTGTCATTGAACCGAGACCTCAAAAACACCCAGCCCTTGAAAATAGTTCCTATCACTTATATTTGGGATTTAAGAATTTATCTTCCTCTTACTTAGTCTGTCCCTTTATTTCTAAGACTAATGTGTTTAGACCCTTCTTATTTTTTTAAGATATAATTTAAATGTTTTTTGCATACTGGGGTCTCATTCTAGCCCATTTAACACCAATTTATGTATCTAATTTGCTTAGTGTAATAAAAAGAGAAAATAGAAGTGTTAAGAATTATGCAGAGACCAGTCATTATTCCAGCTATGTAATACAAATGCCATTAAATAGTTCCTAACATATTACTGTATTTCGACAAATCTCAAATACCACTGATGATTGTTTTTACTCTTTTGCTTGAAGAGAGAAGAAAAGCTGTCAATTAAATCCTAACATATTGCTTTACTTTCTAGAAAGTTTAGAATCATTGGATAAGTTCTTTTAGATATCTTTAAAGATATCTAAACAGAATTTAGATATTTAAACAGAGTTTTCCCAGAGATGGTTTTACAACATATTTTACAAGAAAAAAAAAGATAAAACTATTTGTTCATTCTATTTTGAAATATCTTTCCCATTCGAAGTCCAATTCTTTTGTGTCACTTTTTGTTTTGTTTGTTTTGCTTCGGAACCATACTTAGTGATGCTCAGGGGTTACTACTGACTCTGCACTCAGGCATCACTCCTGGCAGTCTAGTAGAAGGATCATATGGTTTGCCAGAGATTGAACCCATGCTGTTCACATGCAAAGCAATAACTTTACCCACTATAATGTCTCTATGGACTCACCTGTGTGACTTTTTGATTCAAAGTCTTATTTTTGTCCTTTTCCTCATAGATTCATGCTCATCACCAACAAAAACATTGATAATGCAGTATTGCTTAAACAAAATACCCACTCATTATTTTCTCCTTGATTTTATAGAAGCTCATTTATTCTCCTCTTTTTCCTTTTAGAGATGAAATCATCTCCTCCTCAGTACTATATATATATATATATATATATATATATATATATATATATATATATATATATTTATATACAGGGATCCAGATAATTTGAATGCTTGTAAAAATCAAATAAACCAGTTATGAGATTACTCCAGGCACCATATTTCTAAACCTCATGGAGCTGGGTCTGAAAAAGCAGGGTATCTACGAAAAAATAATAAACCAAGCTAGCTAGGAAAGGGTGATCGTGGTGTTCCTGGCCTTTAACCTCCTGCTCTGTCTCTAAACCCAAAGCTAAAACTCCTCTTCTTTTATTCTCCCAATCCCAGGAGGGGGAAGGTTGAAAGAGAGAGACAAAAGTATGTATTCAGTGGGTTTTTACATATCAAAAGGAAGAGGCTTAAAGAAAGAGGAAGTTGGGGGAACACCTTTGGTTGGGGTTGATAGCTGTGTGTCATCTTACAGATGCTCCAGGAGAGCTTGGTGTTCTGGCTTGAATGTTTATGGAGCCTGTAGCAGGTCAGTAAGTCATTGATTGTAGAAGCCTCATGAATAAAAAGATGCCTGTACTTTACATGGATTTTCCTAGCTACTTCTATCAGGTGAAGGACTAAGAAGTCTGTAACCTAGTAAAAGGCATGACCTGACCTGAATTTCCAACTTTCAGGTTGATGAGAAACACATTTTGGAGGCTAGTAAGTAACTCAGTCTCAACATAGCAGCCTGAACAGACTCTGCGA
>PVKC010016119.1:0-20995 GCA_004027635.1 Crocidura indochinensis
GAAATTTAAATATAGAAAAAGAAAAGAACATAAAGAAAAGGTTAACATACAAGGAAGGGGGGCCAGAGCAGTAGCACAGCAGGTAGGATGCTTTTCTTGCACACAATCAACTCATGTTCATGACATTGCATATAGTCTCCTTGAGACCCACTAGGAGTGATTCTTGAGTGTAGAGTCAGGAGTAACCTCTGAGCATTGCCGATGTACCTAGTCCTTCCAAAAACCCCTAACAAACAAACAACCCCCCCCCAAATATACAGGAAGGATTATGAGAGGATAAAAGCCAGAAAGTTAAAATCAGAAAAGGAAGTCATGTGTTACCGAGTTTTTGTTTTAAAATTCTTTAATTAAACTCACACTTACTGTTCAAGAAGCATATAGGGGTCAGGCGCTTGCTGTGCACACAGACCCCAGTTCAATCCCCTCGAATCACGCCCCAGGAGTGAGCCTTAAACACTGCTGCTTTGGGCTCTAAAACCAAACTCAAACAAACAACTCACAAATAATATTGCCAGTTTCAAATGAGCTTGCATTTACAGATGACTTTTAGCTAGTGATAAAAATATAAAGATATGGGCCAGAGCTATACAGCGAGAAGGTAGGGTGCTTGCTTTACATGCTGCTGACCTGGGTTTGATCCCAGCATCCCAGAGGGTCCCCTGAGCCCATTAGGAATAATTCCTGAGTGCAGAACCAGAAATAATCTCTGAGCACAGCCAGGTATGCCTCCCCCCAAAACAAAAAAACAAAAAAACAAAAAACAAAAAACACTCAAACCAAACCAAAGACAATGAAACAAAGATGTGAAGAAAGTTGATGGAGGTGGGGCAGGACTTACGCAGGGCTCTGCTGGGCTAGACTCTGCGGGAGATGACAGCTGGACTGAGTTCTGGGTGACAAGCTTGGGCCCTTCAGGGATCTATCTTTAGCTGCCAGCCTCTCCTGTAGCTGCTGATCCAGAGGTAAAACCAGGCAGCAGTGCTGGGAACAGGAAGGTAGAATTTGGGATTTCTTGCCCTATTTTATCCACCCTTCTGCTTTGTTTCCTGGGGGCTGCACCATCATAATTGACACTTACAGCTCTTGGGCTATTTTGAGAGCCAAAGCTGTGGAATAAATAGTAAACAGGAATCATGGTTTTTACAGGTGTAGAGAGAAAAACAGCAGGTTAAAGAGAAGGGGAGGGAAATGGGGGTGGGTGGGAGTATAGCTGTCTCTTTCCTGGATGGGCACAGACAGGGCAGTGGGGACTTTACTAGATGGTGGAGGGGTCAAGTGCTCCCCAGAAAACCCAGGTTCATTCCCATTCCTATGTGGTCTGAAAAGACTTAAGCTTTTTTCTTTTTCTTTTTTTTAATATCCTACTAAAACTACCTGGAAGCCTTTCTCTTTCGTGAGTGAAACAATAAAGATTAATGAGTTAATTTGGGAAAGCTGATTTTGAATTGCACAGAAGTTGCGCAAGCACTTGGCATTTAAAAAGTTATCTGACATTTAAAAGGAGAGGACTGTTAATGAATTCAAGAGCTAATCTTATACCCTGACAGACTGAGCCATGGAAAATCCAGGATTATTATCTTGCCGTAAACATAATGGGATTCAGCTGAAAGCCAGAACAAGGACAGCTCTTGACTGTGGACAATTCACCACCAGCAAAATAGGCTGTGGCAATGCGGACCAAGGACATCCGCGAGAGAACAAAAATGTCATTTCCATCCCTAATTTGGAACCATTTTCTCAAGAAGGAGCGCTTCTTTCTCATAATCCCCTCATATGTGGAAGGGTCACTTCCATAGGTGGATTCTCTCAGGGACTGGGGCGTCTCAGCTTCCTTCAGAGGTAGAGGGGTCCAAATTCAGTCAGCCACTCACCCTCCACACACAGGTCCCACGGCCCACCCCAGATGCGGGTCTGTCCTGCAGGCGAGGCATCTCTCCTGGACTTCTCCCTACCTTTTCAGTTTGCCCCCCCAACCCCCGGGCTGTGATTTCATGGCTCCAAGAGCAATCGTCCTTCATTAAGAAGGCTACAACATTCTTGCTTGTCTTGCTGCCTCCCACGCAACTCACAACTTCGTTCTGCCTGAGAGCAAATTGCCAAGAAAGAGTCTCTGGGAACCTTTGTGGGCGCCTGGGCTGGAGGGAGAAAACAGGAGGAAGGAGTCTCTGGAGCCTCCATGCAGGCTGGGACTCACACCTGGCCTTTATCTTAATGCTCTGTGGTGACCCGGGTTGGGCAGTGTTTGCTGAAACCCTCTGGTCTCTCAAATTGTCACGACAAACCTCTGTGCACACAGGGAGTTTGTCCCCTCCTGTGAGCAAACACAAAAGGCAAAGTCTATCTCTCCTTTGCCCCTCTCCCCTCACCCCAGGCTCCCTCCTTGACAGAGTCGGCTCTTCCACTTCCGTGGGGGTGTGAGAAGGGACTCTATCCCACTGAGGTGATCAGATCTGAGAGAATCTTGATTGGGGTGGGAAGGGGAAGGGAGGTCTGGGATGCTGAACTTCCCTCTGGTCCCTTGCTGGGTGGGAGCAGCGCAGTTCTTGGAAGGCCGCTCCCACTAGGTGCTAAGGGCCAGAGAGGCCAGGCAAATTCTGCATTCAGGCTTCTCAGCCCACTAGACTTGTTGGCCTCGGCTGCCTTTGCAAGTACAAGGAGGCAGGAGGATGGGGCTGAGGGAGGGTGTGAAATTCTTCTGGGCTCTCAGAATGGGTCTACTGAGGGTCACTGAGGAGCCTCCCCTATTCTCAATTCAGGCTAACTTCAAGGGGCCTCTCAGTGCCAGGCCAGTCAACAAGCCACCCTCACATCTGTCCCTCTCAGACCTTACCTCTGACTAGGTTTCTCTGGCCTGGAGCTCACCTCTAGTCCTCAGGAGACCAGAGAGAACATCAGAATCTCAACAACCCTGTTGGCCTGGTCTCTATTTCTATTTCTGTACCGCAAGTAGGCCCTTCTTCTTTTGGTTACTTGACATCTTCCATCTTGGTTACTTAAAACTTTTATTTTTTTTAATGTTAAATTTATATTCTTTTTTTTTTGTTTGTTTTTGGTTACACCCGGCAGCGCTCAGGGGTACTCCTGGCTCTACGCTCAGAAATCACTCCTGGCAGGCTCGGGGACCACCTGGAATGTCGGGATTCGAACCGATGACCTTCTGCATGAAAGGCAAATGCCTTTCCTCCATGCTATGTCTCTGGATCAAATTTATATTCTTTAAAAACTTTCATTAATTTGTGGGGTTTGTAACAGTGTTTGGTGAATACAATGGCAAAGCACATGCCCTACCCACTCTACTATCTCTACAGCCTCCAAGTGCTTTTTTGCTGCCCTCAGCCTCCAACCACTAGGAATTCTGTCCCCAACCATTTGTTCCCTCCTCAACTCTAGGGAAAGGGATTTAGTCTCTTTGTGTGCATATTAAGCTGGTAAGAGACACCACAATCTCCAATATTATCAGCCACCGCTGTGAGTGAGCCTGTGGCGGCTTGCCAGTCGTTTAGCTTTCTGTGCCTCAGTTTCCTGGCCGATTAACTGGGTAATCTGACCATTCTCCTCAGGGAACTTTTGAATAATGAAGCTCAGGACACTTTAATTCCAGGACTTCTCCTAATCAGGAAGTAAATCTTATCCCTGGCTTCTAATTGATATTGTCCTAAACTTAATTAAGTACTTTGTTGATGCAACAGTATCATTGTTTATCTAACTTTGCAGGAGCTGGAGGAGAAAAATTTTAAGCCAAAATAGTGATCTCTTTTGCCCCAGGGGAGGCAGAAACTATCTTTTCTCTGTGAGGGGGTGTCTGGCTCTATTTGGCTGGATCTCTGCCTGTATTTGAGAAAGGCCGCACCCTATTTTAAGATGGAGTG
Organism: Crocidura indochinensis; assembly: GCA_004027635.1. Classification (NCBI taxonomy): domain Eukaryota; kingdom Metazoa; phylum Chordata; class Mammalia; order Eulipotyphla; family Soricidae; genus Crocidura; species Crocidura indochinensis. The sequence continues at coordinate 3,870 of PVKC010016119.1, forward strand.
CAGGGTGGGAAATCTGAATGTCCTTAGCTCCTCCCAACCCCAACTTTCCTTTAGCCCCAAATAATGGGATTTCATTGTACTGTCAGCTGAGAGACAGGAATTCTCAACTAGCAAGTTGATTCCATTCTGAAATGGTCATTTATATAAAAATAAAATAAAACAAAACAAAGAAACCAACAAAATCACCTCACAGTGTTTTGATTTTCACACTGGCCCATACATGTTTACCTAGTTCAGTTTATCTGAACTAAGAGCTTCACTAGCTTTGTTTATATCAAGCTAGCAGAAGACTAGGAAGAGAAGTGGTGGTCCTTTATCTTTTTTCCTTTCCTCCTTTCCCTCCCCACTGGGACCCCTGTCCTCCAATCCCTAAGTTTTCTTGTCCAGCCAAGGGTTGAGGATTGGGAAACCGCTGAAGGAAAGCTCCCAGCTCCAAAATTCCCTGCCTGCCTCCATAACTACTCAGCTCTAGGCCTTCGGATATAATCCCTGCGACTCAGGCTAGAAAATGTGAAAAAATTCCTGGAGACATAGGAATCATTCATAAGCAGAATTATGAGCAGTACAACCAAACTACAGACAGATGGAATAAAGTTTGGATTTAGGCACGGTGGAATGTGTGTGTGTGTGTGTGTGTGTGTGTGTGTGTGTGTGTTTTGTTTTTGATTGACTCACAGTCCTCTTGTAAATCATTCCAGCTTTTCAAGCTTCTCTTTTTCCACATCTGAACCCTTAGCCTGGCCACAAATTCCAAGTCTTGTTTTACAACAGCTTTCTAGGCAGGGCAGGGGAGTGGGACATAAGCTACTCTTATAATTTATTGGAGTTGCCTACTGACAAGGCTGTCTGTGACTGTCTTGCCATGGGTTGTTCATCTGATTCTTGGATGGGCTCCATAAAGGACAAGTGATTGTCTTTACAAATGAGGAAACTGAGCCCCATATTGTGAAATAATCACCTGCAACCCTCGACCAATCTGGAGGAAGCTATGTGGTTATGTGAGTGGGAAACTCCCAGAAGAAGCAGTTCTATTTTTGAATAGGGTACAAATACAGTGGAGGAAACGCCCCAAGTATCATAACATGTTTCCTCTTTTGTCAATTGGGGATACTGACAGTTGCCAACTCACAGGGATGCTATAGGATCTAAGGGGAATCATCCTACACTTCACACAGAATAAACCTTGAGAACATTAGTGATGATGAACATTTCAAAGACCCTTTTAGGGGCCGGAGAGTGCACCCATGGAAGGCTGAGTCTGAGCGGGGAGTAGCCATGGCACTAGGGTGAGTCTCCAAAGCCAAACAAAATGACCCTTTAGGGCCAGAGTGATGGCATAGCGGTGGGTTGTTTGCCTTGCATGTGTCTAACCTTGTATAGACCCCAGTTCAATTCCCGGCATCCTGTATGGTCCCCCGAGCCTTCCAGGGGTGATTTCTGAGTGCAGAACTAGGAGTAACCCCTGAGCATCACTGGTGTGATCCAGAAGAAAAAAAACAAAAACACCCAAATAACAAAGTGACTCTTTAAAAAGTAATTGCTCTGGGACTTGGGAGATAGCATGGAGGTAAGGCGTTTGCCTTTCATGCAAAAGGTCATCGGTTTGAATCCCAGTGCCCCAGATGGTCCCCCGTGCCTGCCAGGAGCAATTTCTGAGCATGGAGCCAGGAGTAACCCCTGAGCACTGCCAGGTGTGACCCAAAAACCAAAAAAAAAAAAAAAAAAAAAAAAAAAAGAAAAAAAAAAGAAAAAAAAAGTAATTGCTCTACGTTGAATGGAAATAAAATGTGATCAGATCTAAATACCCAAACTAAAGTTAATGACAATAGAACCAAGAGATCCAAACTACAACAGCTATACATAAAAGGGACCTGTTACACCAGCAGTCCAGAGGCTAAGGGTGTTAAGGGAGTTATGGGAGGCATGCTGGGAACTATGGTGGAGGGAGGTCAATACTGATGGTGGGAATGACCCTAACTCGTTGTCACTATGTACCTGAAATATAGCTGTGAAAGACTTGTAATTCATATTGGTTTCATTAAAAAAAAAATTGTAGGGGCTGGAGCGATGGTGATGGCGCAGCAGTAGGGCATTGTTCAATCTTCCATGTGGGATCGTCCCATATGGTCCCCCAAGCCAGGAGTGATTTCTGAGCGCAGAGCTAGGAATAATCCCTGAGCGTCAACAGATGTGATTTCTCCCTCAAACAAGAAATGGCTCTAGGACCTAGTAGCACAGTTCCAGGGTTAAAGGGCAGATACAATGTACGTGTTCCTTCAAGCACGGAGGCACAAGTGACTCCTGAGCACCACAGGGAATGACCCAAAAGTCCCCAATTTGGGACAATATTTGCTGAGGTTTATGAGTTATATGAAGATGAATTACATTATTTTCTCCTTTTACATGAGTTTGAAATGTTTTTTTTTTTTTTTTTTTTTTTTAGTTTTGGGGTCATACTGGGCAGTGCTCAGGGGTTAATCCTGGCTCTACGCTCAGAAATCACACCTGACAGGCTGGGGGGACCACATGGGATGCCACATGGGATGCCACCAACCTTCTGCATCCAAGGCAAACACCTTACCTCCATGCTATCTCTAAATAAACAAATAGGGGCCCGGGAGATAGCATGGAGGTAAGGCGTTTGCCTTTCATGCAAAAAGGTCATCGGTTCAAATCCCGGTGCCCCATATGGTCCCCTGTGCCTGCCAGGAGCAATTTCTGAGCATGGAGCCAGGAGTAACCCCTGAGCACTGCCAGGTGTGACCCAAAAACCAAAAAAAAAAATAAACAAATAATAATTTATTTTTTTTAATAATAAATAAATAAAGGAAGTGAGGTGGCATCATGTTTGAAACTAGCAGACAACAGATCAATAAATACAGACTTGCTGAAATAAATGATAATTACAGTGAAAATTCCACAACTGAAAGCCTCAATTTTGTAATTAGAAACAACCCCCCTCTCAGCAAATTATCCTTAAATTGTCAGAGGAGGTTTTGGACTGAGAAAGTAATCCTGTGAGTGAGACTGAAGGAGGAGATGAAGTTGCTTAGATCTTCAAAAAAGCCTTTGAATCATGCTTCATAACCAAAGCTATTTACACAACGAGAGAGAGAAGGGGGGGGGAGAGAGAGAGAGAGAGAGAGAGAGAGAGAGAGAGAGAGAAAGAGAGAGAGAGACAGACTAGGGACAAGGAGAAGGGCTGTGACATGCTTTTAGAACCCAAAGGGAGTAGGTGTTGGGAAAGGTCCTAGATGGGGGGCCGAAGGGCTCCAGGCCTACCTGACACTCTTTTGGGTCACACCTGGCAGTGCTCAGGAATTACTCCTGGCTCTGTGTTCAAAAGTCACTCCTGCAGGCTTGGGGGACCATATGGGATGCGGGGATTCGAACTGGGGTCCCTCCTGTGTTGGCACGTGCAAGGCAAATGCCTTATCGCTGTGCTATCGCTCCGACCCCCCACCTGACAGTCTTAAAGAGGTTTCTCTGAGGTCACCCACTACTTGCTCCCCTTTTTACAGTGCCCAAAGTTTTTCTTTTTCTTTTTCTTTTCTTTTTTTTTTTTGTTTTTTGTTTTTTGGGCCACACCCGGTGACGCTCAGGGGTTACTCCTGACTATGCGCTCAGAAGTCGCTCCTGGTTTGGGGGAACATGTGGGACACCAGGGGATCAAACCGCGGTTTGGTCCGTCCTAGGCTAGCGCAGGCAAGGCAGGCACCTTACCTCTAGCGCCACCACCCGTCCCCTTTTTTTTTTTGGTTTTTGGACCATACTCGTTTGATGCTCTGCAGTTACTCCTGGCTATGCACTCAGAAATCTCTCCTGGCTTGGGGGGACCATATGAGACGCCAGGAGATCGAACCGAGGTCCTTCCTATGCTAGCGCTTACAAGGCAGACACCTTACCTCTAGCGCCACCTTCCTGACTGCTCAAAGTTTTTCCAGATAGAGAACAACAACAGCAAGCATCTAAGATGTGTACGTTGTTAATGAAAGAAGAAATGCCAACTGATGTCTCATCATTACTGCTAAAAACTGGGCCAGTGCAGTCCCAAATTCCTACACTGAGGGTCAGGGGCTTGCATTCTACTCAGGACACACATCTTGAGTCAACCCAGATTTGTCAGTGTTTGTCCTTATTGTCAGTGTGTTTGTGGAGTTACTATGGGCTGGCAACAGGGATACAAAAATGAGTAGTGCAGACTAAGAAAAAATGTTAGTATTTATTGATTTTGTTATTAATTTCTCACTGGAGGTAGCTTTATATCTCCCTATATGTGTTGCTATCCACACACCTGCCACCAAAATGTCAGAACTGTCACACCATCAAAAAGGTCCCTCTGCTCATCCCTCCTATTCTTCAAAGGCTATGTAGCTTGTTCTTTGAGGATGTGGCCAAAAAATTCAACAGAAGGCAGGATATGGCTTCCAAGGATACTGAAATGAAAAGTAATCTTTGGATCCTTGTTCCAAATCTTAATGTATCTACAGATAGGTGTGTGTGTGTGTGTGTGTGTGTGTGTGTGTATCTTTCTCTGTGTGTGTGTCTCTCTCCGTGTGTGTAGATGCATACTCAAAGAGGAAGGCTGAAAGGGGATATGAATACCATCTGTGAGAGCAGATGGGGAAGCAGGTTTATTCAACCTAAATCCTAGAGTACTAGAATTACAGGCTACTCTTTGAAATCCAAAAGAGGTAAATTTAGGACACCTCAGTGCATATATTAATTTACATTGACACAAACTCATGAAACCTGAGCCCCAGAGATAATATAAGTCAAATAGAAGTGACTTTGTAAATGGAAATGAGGGACAGAATTCCTGTTAAAAGGATTTTAAGAACAGGATGATAGTTTTAAAATTCACCAAGCCAACCCCCCTCAAACTAAAAAACATAAAGTAGGTGAGAAAGGATGTTTGCACTCCCCTAACAAAGGGAGAGCATTGGCAATGTGAAAGCTGGTGAGAGGATTTATTTCTTATTATGTATGTATGCATGTATGCATATATGTATATATGTTTGGTTTTGGGGTCACACACAGAGTTCAAGGGTTACTCTTCACTCTACTCAGAAATCATTCCTGGCTAGCTTGGGGAACCACGTGGGATGATGGAGATCGAACTCAGTCGGCCACATACAAGGCAAACTCCCTACCCTGTGTGTTATCACTCTGGGTCCTCTTATTTTAAACAAAGATGTGCAGCAAATCCTGAAAAACTGAAATGAAGTTTGAGCTTGTACTTTGACAATCTTTACTCAGAGCTCCTCTTCTCTGAGAGCTCAGCGAACTTGTGGTGGGCTCATTGTCCTTCACACCCAAAACTAGCAGAGTGAGGTCCAGATGAGCTAGAGTTTCAACCTTTTGAAAGTCCAATTTTTCTGAAAAAGGGGTAAATTTATTGTCTCACACAGTCTAGGGTCAGAGGAATACAAAGCTGGAAAAGGGTTAATATCTTTAAAAGGAATTTTCTGTAGAGCCGAGAGGTCTTTTCCTTTGAGAGCCTTTGATGTTTTTATATAGTTACCATCTTAGTTGACATTACTTTGATTCTTACTTTAAAAATTAAGTGGATGGTTCTCAACTGAGGGGCGACTTGGTCCTTGAGAGGACATTTGGCAAGGAGTGGAAGGGCAATAGCACACTTTTGCTAGGTCCAGCTGGGGGCGGGGTGGGGTGGGTGGAGATTGTGTCACTGGCATTTATTGTGGAGTGAATGATGATGCTTCCGGTTCTACACAGCACAGAAAGATTGTCTGATCCCGAGTGTCAGTTGCACTGAGGTGCAGGAAGCCCACATTAAACTGTCCAGGTTGAACTGAATGAAGCCTAAGCCATCACCATTTTAAAAGATGCCTGAATTATGGGGCCCGGGAGATAGCATGGAGGTAAGGCGTTTGCCTTTCATGCAAAAAGGTCATCGGTTCGAATCCCGGTGCCCCATATGGTCCCCCATGCCTGCCAGGAGCAATTTCTGAGCATGGAGCTGGGAGTAACCCCTGAGCACTGCCGGGTGTGACCCAAAAACCATCAAAAAAAAAAAAAGATGCCTGAATTAAAAGCTCTCATGAGAAGGGCATGATTACATTAATTCAATTCATGATTATCTGGTCTTTTACTATTAGGTTTCTTCCAACTTTTCTCTCTTATGAATCATGTTGCAATGGACATATTAATTTATAGATTTTCATCGAATAAAGTTCTAGGAATCAGAAATATTGAATCAATGAATAGAAAGTTTTTTTTCAAGGTTCATGAGCCATGTTGCTGTTTTTGCTTTACAAAATGAATTGTCCAAATGACAATCTACTGGCAGAAGCATATTATATTCTCTCCAAAATTGTACAGTACTGTGAGGTCCATTACAAAAATTGAGAGGAAGGACAATATAAACCGAAAGATATAAAGGTACTTTCCACTGGCCTCATTGTTCTTTATTTTTTGGAGGGTGGGGTTTGGGTCACATCGTGTCGCTCAGGGCTTACCTCTGGCTCTGAGCTCAGGAATCACTCCTGGCAGATTGAGGGACCAATAGGATGCTAGGGATCGAACCCAGTTAGCCGTATACAAGGCAAATGCTATCTATCCAGCCCTAAAATGTTTTCCTTTTAAAACCGGGGCACCAGGGGTTGGAAAGATAGCGTGGAAGTGAGGCATTTGCCTTGCAGGTAGAAAACAGTGGTTCGAATCCCGGCATCCCATATGGTCCCCCTGAGCCTGCCAGGAGCAATGTCTGAGTGTAGAGCCAGGAGCACTGAGTGCTGCCTGAGTGTGACCCCAAAATAAAACAAAACAAAAAAATTGGGGTACCAGAGACATAGCTTCAAGCTATAGTTTCATGAAGCCCCAGGTTTCATTCCAGGAACTGTATGGTCCTAGCCCCTAACATCCAGTGGAGGGGAACTTGTCCCTGTAGTACTGCCTGTGCCTCCCAATTGCATGTGATTATTGCCAAGTATAGGCAGACATATTGTTGTAATTGATGCAAATATTAACATTTGTTTATACTTTTTTGTTTGTAGTGGGTTTCAGTTATTAAAAAAAGAACACCCCCCATTCACCAGTGCAACCTTCCCATCACCAATGCCTCCATCTCCCTTCTGCCCCACCCATTGCCTGTCTTTGAGACAGGTATTCTATTTCTCTCACTCACTACCATTGTCGTGATAGTTGTTAGTGTAGTTATTTCTCTAACTTTTTTTTTTTTTTTTTTTTTTTGGTTTTTGGGTCACACCCGGCAGTGCTCAGGGGTTACTCCTGGCTCCATGCTCAGAAATTGCTCCTGGCAGGCACGGAGGACCATATGGGGCACCGGGATTCGAACCGATGACCTTTTTGCATGAAAAGCAAACGCCTTACATCCATGCTATCTCCCGGGCCCCTATTTCTCTAACTTTAAAAAAAAATCTTTTTAATTTGATCTCTCCCCCTAGAGGATAGGTATGTTCCCATTTCTTCCTGAGATTTGACTTGACAACATTTTTTTTTTTTTTTGGTTTAGTTTTTTGGACCTTATCCGGCGATGTTTAGTGCTTACTCCTGGCTCTACACTCATGAATCACCCCTGACGGGTCTCAGGGACCATATGGGATGCCTAGGATCGAACCTGCATTGATTGCATGTACGGCAAAAGACCTCTATGCTGTGCTTGCTATCTTGCAACCTGCCAATTCTAATACTTAGGCGCTGGTCCCCTCACCCAGCTCGAAACCAGGGAGAGGCTCCAGAGAGGTGGAAAAGCTGCTTGAGAGATTGATGCCCCACTGAAGTGAGAGCAACATGCTCCCTGCCTAGGCACAAATTTCCCTGCTGCTGGAAACCTTCAAGGGAGAGAGGGAGAGAGAGAGAGAGGGAGAGAGAGAGAAAGAAAGAGAAAGAGAGAGAGAGAGAGAGAGAGAGAGAGAGAGAGAGAGAGAGAGAGAGAGAGAGAGAGAGAGAGAGAGAAGGAGAGATTCTGCTGTTCTGGGGGAGAAAAGAGCTGGAAGGACCTGCATTTAAAAGGGGCATCGTAGGTTTAGGACTGCGGGCAGGCCAGGCTCGTGTGCTGGTATTAATATGCAGAAAATGCCTTCATAAATACTTGATTCCGCTCACAGCGGGAAGGCGGTTCTTGGGAAGGTGGGAGGGGGGAAGCCCCGAGTCACAGAGGCCCCCTTTCCTTTCTTCCTGCGCTTTTCATCTCCTTCCCGCATCCTCTCCAGCCCGCATTCTCTTTTTCCTTTATCCTCTCCTTCCTTCCCACATCCTCCCGCTCCTGGGTAGCCCCTATTCCGGGGCTGTTCTCATTTCTACATAGGCATTTGCCACTCTGGTCAGGTGTGCAAGGGGCTCCCCGGGGATCTCGTCACACTGGGTGAAGCCTGACACCCTGCCCCTTCACAGAATGAGAACCCCAATCCTCTTGCACCCCCCTCCCAGCACCGGGTTCATGATCCATCTAGTAGGGGCCTACCCAGAAGCAGAAGGGATGGGGTTGGGGAGACCTGGGCACCCAGCGGGAGGCACTGTCCTGTGCTTCCCACTCTGCAGAACTGCATTTCCACAGCCAGGGCTCTGAAGTCTCCTCCAAGGTTGGGGAGTCCCTGTGTCCGAGATAGCGCAGTGATGACAAAAAAGGATCAAGTGGGTCCGAGAGATGGGATGGAAATGGGGCTTGGCCTGTAGACCCTGGACCAGGCATCCCAGCATCCCATCTAGTCTCCTCATCCCAGCACATCGGGAGTAATTCCTGAGCAAGGTCGATGTGGTCTAAACACAACAACAAAAAAGGAAAAAGTGTTTTATGTGGCTGACTTAGGGAGCTGGGTATGTGGAAGGAAGGCAGAAAGGGAAGGAGATTCCATTCCAGCCCAGCCTAGCCTAGTCCAGGCACAGGGAGGCCTTCGAGGTGCAGCTTCCAGCTGTATCAGAGTGGGGACCCCAGGGCAGGCAAAAGGATCCATGGGATTTGCTGGGATCCCGCCACGTAGGTAACTGAATTCTGCAGGGCAGAAATTTGTTTCTAAATCCGTTCCAGATGCTTCATAGTAAACATGAAATTAGTCATTTACAGGCAGTAGGTTAAGGAAGTAGTTAAAACCCAAGTCAGTGATTAATCTAATAAAGGGCCATTAGCCTGGAAAAGTCAAGAGTGGGGGAGGCCAGGAGGCTTTCCCTCCCCCATCTTCTCTGTACTTGGGGATCCCTGAGTTTTTTTTTTTTTTTTCTTCAAGGGACTATTCCTTGGGAACTGCTTGTAAAGGCTGTAAGATGAGGGTGATGGAGCCAACCAGCAGGTTCCGGTGGGCACAGTGCCCCTGGAACGAGGAAGCAGGTTTGCTGTGCCAGAGTGAATTAGCCCTGAGTGTAGCATTAAAGATTCCTGGTCTGGGGGTTCCTCATTCTGATGGCACCGCTGGTCGCTCATTGTAGGCCTGGCTGTGGCCGCTGAGCCGCTCCTCGTCTCCCCTCCTGGTCTCCTTCCCCTCACAGGCCATGTGACTTTGATGAGTTCTAGGGTGTGTGCAGTGGTTTGAGTTGTGGATTCATCCAATCCTACTGCTATTGTATTCTCAGGAGAAAGAATAGCTTCTGGACTGCTTTAGAAAAGGCTCCTGCCAAGGGAGCTATTTCCCCCCCCCCCTTTTTTTTAAAGTAAACATTGGTTCCTCAGTAGCTGGAAGGTTGGCCCAGCTGTTTTTCCTCAGCAGAGGCTGACCCAGACTTGGAGTTCTAGCAGTGAGGGTTCAGATGCTTCCTCAGAACCCAGCTATGCTCACAGATGCAAGTAAAACAACTTTTTGATTATTATTGTTTTAATAATAATTGAGAGAAGAGAAAACCATGCTGTGGCAGAAAGGTGGAAATGTATGTGGAGAACAGAGATGGTGGTTCCATCTCTCACCATCCCAAGATTATCAGCTGAGGGTGATTTGAGAGGGCTTGGACCCTCACTCCTTCTACCTCAACTACTCGGAGGCACCAAGTATCTCTAGGGATTCCACTGAGTTACCTTGTGGGGTAAAGTCTAAGAGAGTCCCCAAATTTTCAACAAACAGACTTATGCTTGTCCCTGACCCATTAATGGATATTCTTAACCTTTCATATGGGCCCATTTTCTTCCTTTTTAATACTAAACCTGCAAATTCCTTTCGATTGGCTAATTTTTTTCCTTCCCTGTTGAGAATGAGAATTAGAATGGAAAAGCTGGGTCAGTCCAGGTACTTACTGCCCTGTTGAATAAGACCTTTCTGTGTTTCCTTGCTCCTTTTCTGACCTTGCAAAAGTCAGCAAAAGTTCAGCTTTTTCATGCACACGATGGGCCAGATCAAACATTCGTAGTTGGGTTAAGACATTCCAAATCTATGAGTTAAGGGGCCTCTGTAATTTTTTTACCCTACCCCCCAATCTCATTTTATTGATGAGACATATGAGGCCCAGAGGTGAAGAATTTCATTTAGAGTCATACAGCCTCTGAGACAAGAACCCAGATTTCCCCATTCTCAGGTTCATTCAGAGATGGTACAATACCTGTTTCTCTGCCTTTGGTGCCCAAAGTGAGGTTTCATTAAGATTCACATGCAGATCAGTTCTGGATTCAATGTTTGCTATTGTAAAAAAAAAAAATCAGAGACAAAAAGAGCAAGGTTGTTAGATCTAAGTCTCATGAATTTTTATAATATATACGTATGGACATATTTCATTTGTGTAAGATTATAAACTCATGTACTCATGACATTTCTATTGATGTATCAAATAAACCTCATAACCTCTATAAGCACAACTTATCATATTAATTATAGTGCTAAGACCTTAGCACTATAATGTCTGATTTTTAATATATAAATGTCTGATTTTTTTTTGTTCTGGTTGCTTTTTAACAGAACAAAAGTAAATTCTTTGTGTTATTTAAATTCTGATAAAGCTGGAATTAAAAAGGAAATATTGATGGGAAAGAATCTGCTGATGCCGTTGACTATGAATTTTGCATGATCACACTTCATTGAAGTAGAAAAATGTTTCTGCAGCCTTCCAGATGGAGAGATCAGAGGCGTTGCTTTCCCCTTCTAAGGTGGAAACCAAAGCAAATAGTAAATGCCAGAGTGAGGTTGGTGAGAGTTGACAGACAGAAATCATGATGGACAGAAATCACGGTGGATAGAAATCATGGCGATGCCCTTAAGTAGGTCTGGAGCAATCTCAATATAGCTTTGGCCTGGACTCTACAATTCTCTTCCACACTTTTGCTATTATTAGGTGAAATCTACAAAGTGAATTTTGGTTTTGTTTTGGGACCATACTCAGTGGTGGTCAGGGCTTACTTCTGGCTCTGTGCTTAGAGGCGATCCTTGGTAGTAGTTGGAGGACCATATGGGGGTGCCCAGGATCAAATCAGGACTAGTCCTGTGCAAGGCAAGCTTCTTACCCTCTGTTCTAGGGGTCTTCAAATTTTTTAAACAGGGGGCCAGTTCACTGTCCCTCAGATCGTTGGAGGCCGGACTATAGTAAAAACAAAAACTACGAACTAATCCCTATGCACACTGCATATATCTTATTTTGAAGTGAAGAAACAAAAATGGAACAAATACAGTATGTGGCCCACGGGCCGTAGTTTGAAGACCCCTGCTCTGTTCTATCTTCTCAGTCTCTGCAAAATAAATTTTAATCTTCCTACAGTATAACTAGTATAACTAGTGAGGTTCTCAGTAAAGATTTTAGTTCAAGACTGCCTAGTAACTGAAAAATCCATACTGTAAAAAGATAGGATTTATTTATTTTTATCTTACCCTGAAAGTGAATTTAATATTTATAGAAGGATGTTTATTTGAGGAACACATGGCTCTACTGACGAGGATATTAATCTCTTTCATGGGACCAGTATCCAGGAAAAGTTCTTACAACTCCGAATTTTACATGGTCGCATTAAATGTTTTATTTTTATTACAATAATTAAAATTATTAAATATATTTGTATTAAATCATTGTGATTTACAAAGTTATTCATAGTTGAGTTTTAGACATACAATGTTTCAGGAAACAATCTTGAATTCAAAGAGATTGACACTGGTGAAGTAAAGGACTCCATCAGTGTTCCCAGAGTCCATTCCATGCCATCACTCCCCCTTCCCCGCCCCAGCCTGCCAGCTTTAGGGGCCCGTTTTTAAGTTTGGTTGTTAAAATTTCAGCTTCACAATTTTATTGTTGTTGACTCTGTGGCTTTTCATAAGCATTTTTAAGAACTAGTGGCTCTATAGACTCTGACTCTTTGACCTAAGACGCCTGCCCACTCCTTTAACTAACCTTCCCTTATTTATTATTTCTTAGTTGCCTTATTTGTCTTGCTTGAAATGTCAAAAGTGACTTCTGCACACATTTAAGACATTCCTTAGTCTTAAAGTGGAGAAATTGAAACTCCGAGAGAGTGGTTTCATGATTTAAGACCATATTAAAAAATAGCACAGACTCAGGCCCCAAACCCAAAGCTTCCAAGTTGACATCTTTTCCCTCCTCTGCACCTCACATCTCTCTTGAGCTGGTTGCCTCTCCACATGTCCATGCCTGTCCTCTGGACAAATGCAGCCTGATAGAAGAAAGTTTACTTTGCTTATGGCTTGGAAGGAAGCATAGTCTCAGACATGAACTATATAGATTCTAACACATTTGGAAAGTTCTTGCCAACAGGAGAATTAATCAGTCAGCCAGAGCTCAAGAAATGTAAACATGTTTTAAGATAGAAGACTGAGAAATCACTGAGGACTTTTCCCTCTCATGGGTCAAGACCCTGGTAATTTACCGAGGTCTGAGATGTCAAGGAGGAGATTCAATTCCAGCTGCATTCCTGGGAGATAAAGGGATGGGTGGGCAAACTTCGTCTCTGAAAAACATGGCAGGATTACCCCTGTTATCAGACTGAAGGAGCTGGCTGACCCATTGGCCAGTACAGACCCCTGGCATAGAGAGAGAGACTGGGGATTTTTTTTATCACCCCCAGGCTGGTGAGCACAATTTAAGAGCAGAGATTATGGAACTTCCAGGAGCACTGAAACTGGGAACTCAGACCATCTGTGATGAAAATTTCTGCCACCGTAGAGATAAACAGAAAACACGTTCCTTCCCTCATTGGCCACCACCAGGCCCACAGAGATGTTCAAAAGCTAGCATTAATCTGACCACAGGCTTTTAGCAAGGAGATAGTGTTCCCACAGATAATCAGACTGTCTCTGAGATGACCCCTGGCCAGCTGGGCTTTCATCCCAAACCTCTTGTGCCTTCTTCCAATCATGGGTTCCATCACCAAACACTTAAACCGTGAAAGAGCCGCTCATCCTAGCATCGGGCATAATGCCTTAAATTTTCCTTCCATTCCAACCTCTGTTGACTCTGTTTCCTTTCCCAGCTGTTGTCCATTGCTCTTTAGGATACATGAAACACAGATGTAGTTGTTCCAATTGATTCAGAGCACTGCTTTTCATTTTGAGTGGACATTATGGTGGGTCCCCCCAGATCAAAAGAGACCAAACGCTAACAGCTTACCTTATCAGGTAAGGTGACTCGCCTGACCCCTTTCTAGATTTGAGTGAGGGTTTGGAAGAGAACATCAGACCCTCAGGCTCCACAATGGCCAAACATTTGGTGGTTACCAGGGCAGTAACTATGGGAATGCTGACAAGAGCCTCTTTAAATAGGTTTAGGGCCTTTCCCACACGTAGCATGTGTGAGGCTTGGACATTCTAATGATTGCTCCGTATTTATGGAACTGACTCTTTAAGTTGAGGGGGTTCATTATGGCAGAAAGGGTATGACCTTGGCAGACAGATCTCAGAAGGCACCTTTGGGATCTAGGGAGACAGCTCAGAGGGTTGGAGTTGGAGACCCGGCTCTGCTTGGTCTCATAAACATCACCCCATGTTGTCTTGGAGGTCCCCCCCCAACTCTGGAACACTGAAGGTGGCCTTGGTGGCTCCCAGTCTGGCTGGGCCTGTGCAGAGCTGCATCTCTGGGCCCATCTGATTCCCATTGCTGGGAGGGAGAGAAGGAGAGAGAGAAAGTGAGAGAGAAAGTGAGTGAGAGAGCTGAAGAGCATCTTTGCCCTCTCCAGTCTTGCATGTGTGTGTGCTGGCCTAGCTGAAACCATGAGGAGAATGGAAAGTTCACATTTATACACCCTTGGTTTTATAGTTTTGTTCAAAAATGGAAAATTCAAAGGCAAATTCCAGATTATTGAAATAATTCTTCCCAGTAGAAACTGAACCATAAAAGGAAGGATAATTGTGGTCCCTCTACTTAGCCCTGCTGCCCTTTCCTGAAGAGCGTTATCTAAAAATACTTTATTTTAGATGCTATGACTTAAGATGCCTCTGAATTATAGAGCTTTTGTTGTAATAAGGAAATCTCAAGTCTGCTTGTTTAACACAAGAGACCAAGGCCCAAACTGGCTTTTTGGTATTATTATTATTATTATCAAAATCTTGGGATAAGATCTTTCTGCTATACATTTTTGTTTGAGGGCTACTTGGAGGAGAAGGATGAAAGAGGCATACCAAATGGTTGCTCAAGGCCTGAACAAGTTTCTAAGCTAAATAAGCACACTATGGAACTCTATTAAAGGAGTCATTGGGCATATCTACAAAATATAAGTTGGTGTGAATTTAAATATGGAAATGCATATTATGTGCAAGTACAATATTTTCCTTCTAAGTTGGAATTATAGTTCTCAGATCTTTTTAGACAGAGCCTCTCTCTGTCTCCAGCATCTGAATTTAGCTCTGGGAACACCTACTTCTCTCAAAAGTACATAAATTATTTTTTTATGGAAAGATCCAAGGCGCATGGCAATTTACCAAGCCCCAAATGGAAGGCAAAGGAGATGAAGAGATTTTCACTTACGTGTGTGCCAACAAAAGAGCAACATTGTGAGTAAACTTCCAATCAAGCTATGCAAGAGGATTAGGAAGAATACTGTGGGGGAAACTGTCCAAGGGGATGTTCTGAAAAAGCAGTTGAAGGTGAATCAAGGGACAAAGGAGCAGAACCAATTCAGTTTAAATGTTATTTATTTATTTATTTATTTATTTATTTATTTATTTATTTATTTATTTATTTATTTAGTTTTTTGGGTTACTCCTGGCTCTGTGCTCAAAAATCGCTCCTAGCAGGATCGGGGGACCATATGGATACTGGGATTCGAACCCGGGGTCTGTCCTGTGTTGGCCTCTTGTAAGGCAAATGCCTTACCACTGTGCTATCACTCTGGCCCCTTAAGTGGTACTTTTTTTTTTTTTTTTGGTTTTTGAGTCACACCTGGCAGTGGCAGTGCTCAGGGGTTACTCCTGGCTCCATGCTCAGAAATTGGTCCTGGCAGGCACGGGGGACCATATGAGGCACCGGGATTCGAACCAATGACCTTTTGCATGAAAGGCAAACGCCTTACCTCCATGCTATCTCCCGGGCCCCAAGTGGTACTTTTAATTCTATAGAAAGTATTGTTCTTGGTCACTTGCTCTTAAATAAGTCTAGGCATCTAGTCTTCCTGTCTCTAGTTTTATCTGCTTAAATCCATTCTCTGCATAGCTGGAAGAGTTATTGCTCTTAAATAAAATGTGGTTATGCTGATTTCCCCACCAGGGATATTTCCCAGTTTTTGAGATAAATCTCTTAGGTTCTATCTATGACTTTCCATGCTCTGGCTCCAACCTTCACTGCTGGCTGCATTTCTTGCCTCTCCTACCTTTGTCCTGGAGACCAGGTGTTGCTAAATTGCTTACATTTCTCTCTTGCTCCTCTGTTATTTAATCTTCATATAGTCTCTTTCCCCTCATTAGACTTTCTTCTCCACTTGCCTAGTTCCTGCATGCACTCTAACATATACAAGATAAGTCTCTGAGTATAACCTAAATATATGGAGAAGGCCCTAAAATTCATAGAGCGTCACTTTATGACATTCATATCCACAGAATTGACTAACGAATGTTCCCCTACAGATATATGGTATATACATTCAGCACACTTAGCACTCTCTCATAGGGGCCAACAGGGGCCAACAGTAAGGCATGGGCATAATATTTGATATTAGCAGATGATCAGTTAATGAGTGAAGAAGGAATGGATGAATGTATGAGCAACTACGTATTTCCTAAAACAGATTCAGTCTTTTTTTGTGTGTGTGTTTAGATCATGCCTGGTGATACTCAGGGCTTATTCCTGCCTTGCACTCAACAATCACACTTGGTAGTGCCTGAGGGACCATGTGAAGCTGGGAATTGTAGCTGGGCCAGGCATGTGCAAAGCAAGCATCTTACCCTCTGTCCTATTTCGTTGGCTTTGAGATTTACTAATTCTTTCTCTTGGACATATTGATGTCTTCATTAAGTCTCAGATGAGGAGTTGTGGAGAGATAAGACATCAACAAGTAAAAATCTTTAGGCCTTAGGGAGATGTATGAGAGAAGTGATAGTATAGCAGGTAGGACGAGTAGGATGTTTGCTTTGCTGTATGACCCAAGTTCAATTCCCAACATCTCAAATAGTCTCTCTAGCACTGCCAGGAATAATTCCTGAGTGTAGAACCAGAAATAACTTCTGAGCTGGTGCCCCCCCCCCAAACAGACAGACAGACAGACAGAAATTTAAAAAGGAGTGGAAACAGAGGTGGGTAAGTTGACGCTCTGCCATATGCTGAAATATTTCTAACTGTAGAGTGTTCAGGAGAGCTCAAAGGAACAGAATAAAAGTTACTATATAGGAGAGGAGGCACAGGAATAAGAGGAGATAATGCTACAGTGCCAGGGACAAATCTGGGCCTTTACAAACATCCCCATCTCCCCCTTCCCTGCAAGACCAATTATTAAGAAAGTGAGAAAAAACTCTGATTCCTTCTCTTCTCTATTGATAGTTTCTGAAATACCTTAGGCTAATGCAATTCTTCCAAAACTTTGGAACATGCTGTTTCCTCTGCCTGGAGCACAATTTCTCATCTCATTGTCCCCCATTTTTTTTTGTTTTTGTTTTTTTGTTTTTGGGCCACACCCGGTGACGCTCAGGGGTTACTCCTGTCTATGCGCTCAGAAGTCGCTCCTGGCAGGCACGGGGGACCATATGGGAAACCGGGGGATCGAACCACGGTCCATCCTAGGTTAGCGCAGGCAAGGCAGG
>PVKC010016120.1:0-20973 GCA_004027635.1 Crocidura indochinensis
GAGACTTCGGACCTCAGTTATTTCCACTGAATAAAGCTGATATTTCCACAAATCTGACTCTCCGTGAGCTGTTTACCCGCCGATTGACCTCAGAACCACTGGTTACTGGGAGGTAGACGCGTACCCCGAGCTGAAGGGGAGAGACCTCGTCCTCCCTACCTCCGTTAGTGAACCTCTTTTGGGTCGGATTTCTTCACCCCTTCAAGTGGCATAAGGGATGCTGGGGATTGAACCTGGGTAATTTATTAGCTTGTGGCTCAGGAATCAATATGGGGTGCCAGAGATAGAATCTGGGTTGGCCATGTACAAGGCAAGCACCCTAACCACTGTACTACCACTCCAGCTTCTCCTATATTTTATTTTATCCTTTGATTTTTGCCTTCTTATATTCCATATATAATGTTCCATATCATGAAGTACTGAAGTCACTGTAATGAAGGGGTTAATAAGTTTGTGAGTAGACTGAACTAAACGAAGGGACAAATACTCCTCTACCAACCTCTTTTTAAATATTTTTGCCACAAGAGTTGTATTTTAGGGGCTGGCAGTAAGGCATTTGCCTTGCACACGGCCAATACAGTACAGACCCCAGTTCTAATCCCAGCATCCCATATTGTCCCCCGAGCCTGCCATGAGTAAGCCCTGAGTTCCCCCCCCCCACCAAAGTTGTATTTTAGTTAAGATTGACTATGTTCTTCATAGTTAATGCCCCTTTATTTCCAAATATATTTTCACACTAGGACCTTTTCACATGATTTAAAAAATAGAAGGACATGTTAACAACCACTATTTCGAGTCCCCACATACTTTCCTTTTATTATATGACATGAATTCTATATATGAGTTATATTTAGTTTTTGGTTTTTGGGTCATACCCTGTATTGCGTAGGACTTGCTCCTAGCTCTGTGCTCAGGAATGGATTATACTTTTGGCAGGGGCTCAAGAACCATCTGGGGAGCTGAGAATTAAACTTAGGTCCACTGTGTACAAAGCAGACTTGCTATCCCTCCCATATTTGAGTTACATTAGACAGAATAATCAACTATGTGATTTTAATGCCTTTTTTTTGTGTTGTTTTTGGGCCACACCCGGTGACGCTCAGGGGTTAATCCTGGCTATTCGCTCAGAAGTTGCTCCTGGCAGGCACGGGGGACCATATGGGGAACCGGGGGATTGAACCACGATCCGTCCTAGGTTAGCGCAGGCAAGGCAGGCACCTTACCTCCAGCGCCACTGTCCGGCCCCTTAATGCCATTTTTGAAAAGCAGAAATACTGTGTTTAATTCTTGTGAAACTGAGGTTGTTTCTTATTTTATTTTCCCCTTCCTTTCAGGTTTTACAGGATCCCATTAAAAGAACACCATGGAATTTTATGAGTCAACATATTTTATTGTCCTTATTCCTTCAATAGTTATTGCAGTGATTTTTCTGTTCTTCTGGCTTTTCATGAAAGAAACATTATATGATGAAGTTCTTGCAAAACAGAAAAGAGAACAAAAACTTATTCCTACCAAAACAGATAAAAAGAAGGCAGAAAAGAAAAAGAATAAAAAGAAAGAAATTCAGAATGGGAACTTGCATGAGTCTGATTCAGATAACGTAGTCCGGGATTTTAAATTATCTGATGCCCTCGCTATTGATGATGAGCAGGTTGTACCTGTTCCACTGAATGTAGTTGAAACTTCAAGTATTGTTAGAGAACGAAAGAAGAAGGAAAAGAAACACAAACCTATACCAGAAGAACAAGTCATCAAAGAAAGTGATATAACAAAGATTATAGGCAAAAAAGTAGAACCTGTCCCAGTGACTACACAGCCCACACCCCCTTCTGAGGCAGTTGCCTTAAAGAAGAAATCAGGACAGAAAAAGCCTAAAAATGGAAGCGGTATTGTAAACTCTTCAACTTTATTGTAGTGATGGTATTTGTTTTACTAGCTCCAGAGATTCAGACTTTTCTTGTAATCATTTATGCATAGAAAGTGTTTAATACTTGGAATATATAAATGTATATTTGTAGGGATATATAAAGTAACTTTATCAATATTACTGAGGATTTGTGGAAGATGCATTTAGATATCTTTACATTTGTTTCTAGCTGGTATTTGATAAGATCTCTGATAGGAATTACAGATAAAAAGCTATGTACAATTTACGATTAATTTATTTTATAAATTTGCATATTGTGCTTTGCATTTTACTGGGTACTAGGATTACAGGGATTAATACTTCAATTTCAAGATGGTAGCATATATACAGAAAGACTATTATGATATAAAAAGTAATAATTTAGGTGTAGGAGCTACAAGATGGGTCACTAATAAACATGTACTGACTGTACTAGCTAGTTATTTCGGTGTCTAGAGAAGGGTAGGTAAGGTGTGTGTACACAGTGAGGGGTGAATAGACATAGAGGCACAGGCCATGATAAATGGTATGGTGGCAGCATAACTGCAAGTTTGCTCTATATGAAAAGGCTTTCCTGCACCATTAAGTTAGTGTATTTTGTAGAGCATTAATTATGTTTGATTTGAAATATTTACTTTTAGCTCTATTAGACCCTGGTCATACTAGAACAATGAGAGTAAGCACCCCTTGTTTTAGTGGGGGAGAGGTAATGTAAGCCAGCAGTAAAATGTGACTTCTGTAAGCTATCTATAAATGATAGAAATACAGAAGTCAAAGCAATTACTTCTTATTAGAACTAGGAGTGAAAGTTTTACAGAGGGAGCAATATATGAGCTGAGTTTCAGGAAGAATGACTACCCAACAAGTAGTTATTTCACTTGACATCAGTAGACTATTACACAAATGGCCTAAGGCACAAGAGTACAGTAAATTACTGAATGACAAAATACGAGGCCTTGCGCTAGTAGGAAAGGAAACTGAAAAGATACACTGGTTAAGTAATGGTTTGTTAACTTCTGAATATTAGACATTATTGAATATCATCAGTCAGGCTAGTTTACATGTTCAGGCTTATATCTTAGATATATTTTCAAATATGAAATTAATATAAAAGATGGTGTACTAAACATCTTGTTTGGTTCTGGTGACACACCTGGTGGTACTCAGAAGCTATCTTGTGGTGCAGGTGACTCTGTTGCTCATGGGTCACACCATTTTATGTAGTGCTGGAGAATCAGCCAGGGTTTGTGGCATGCAAAGGCAAGCACCTTAATTCCTGCATTATCTATCTCTCTAGCCCTAGAAGTCTTTGTAATGTTAAAGAGCAGATATAGTAGAATAGGATACTACATAGCTGGTGAGAGCTGTATATCAGAATTTAAAAGGGTATTGTTAAATTCCAGACAGAATATCCTGGGAATTATGATTGTTTTATATTTTGATATGTTCATTGTTTGATAGGATATTTTTATTTATATTTAATAAAGATGATCAAGATAAAAAGGTGGAAACTATTATGACACCTTCAAAAAAGCAAGATTCATTACCCCTCCTTCAAGAGATTAAACAGGAAAGTGGATCAGGAAAGAAGAAAGTTCCATCAAAGAAGCAAAAGACAGAAAATGGTAAGATGTGTAGAAATGTATTTTATTTATGTGATGGGGAATATGTGTTGTTTCAGCCGTATTCATTGGTACCTCAAGACTTAATCCCAGCTCTCTGCTCAGGGATTGCTTCTGGTGGTGCGCAGAGACTATATATTTAGTGCCAGGATCAAAACTGGGTTGATTGCATACAAGACAGGTACTTAATTCCTGCATTATCTTTTTTGGCCCCTGTAAATTCTAATTATAGAGAAGTAAACTAGCACAAGTTTAGAGACTTTCAAGCCTTTTATTTCCAAGTTGATGTGTACTGTAAAACTGTAGTCTAAGTTCCAGGTTGTTTTTAGTCTATTCTTCGCTGCTCATGAGAATGGATGACATTTACCTGAAATTTAAAAAGATAAAACTCTTCCATTCTCTTAGTTCAGTGTTGAGAATAGTATAAATAGAATAAAACGTTTAGTTTCTAAAATATTCTTGTTTCCATATATCATTTGAGAAGATTACATTTGAGGCTCTGAACTATTATTTATTACTTTGTATTCTCAAGAATTAACATAATTTGGGGCCCAGGAGATAGCATGGAGGTAAAGCGTTTGCCTTTCATGCAAAAGGTCATCAGTTCGAACCCCGGTGCCCCATATGGTCCCCCGTGCCTGCCAGGAGCAATTTCTGAGCATGGAGCCAGGAGTAACCCCTGAGCACTGCCGGGTGTGACCCAAAAACCAAAAAAAAAAAAAA
The DNA here is from genome assembly GCA_004027635.1 of Crocidura indochinensis. NCBI lineage: Eukaryota > Metazoa > Chordata > Mammalia > Eulipotyphla > Soricidae > Crocidura > Crocidura indochinensis. Next base: position 4,252 of record PVKC010016120.1, read on the forward strand.
AAAGAATTAACATAATTTGTATAATTGGAAACACCTAAAAGTGTTGTGGCAGTTTTTATATGTTCAGAATAGCATGGAGGTAAGGCATTTACCTTGCAAGAAGAAGGATGGCAGTTTGAATCCCAGCATTCCATATGGTCTCCCGAGCCTGCCAGGAGCGGTTTCTGAGCATGGAGCCAGGAGTAACCCCTGAGCACTGCTGTGCGTGACCCAAAAACCAAAAAAACAAGCAAACAAAAAAGAGACTGGGAGGCATCTCATTACCTAATGTGAAGCTATACTACAAAGCCATAGTGATCAAAACAGCAGGGTAGTAGAATAAAGACAGACTTTCAGACCACTGGGTCAGAATAGAATATCCAGTGACAACCCCCCAAGCATATATATGGTCAATTAATCTTTGGCAAAGGAACGAAGAATTTGAAATGGAATAAAAGTAATCTCTTTAACAAATGATGTTCGATCAATTGGCTAACCATGTATTAGAAATTAAAGATTGATCCCTATCTCACACCTTACACAAAAATTCAATTCAAAGTGGATCAAAGACCTTGAAATTAGACCTGAATCCATAAAGTTTATTAAGGAAATCATACGCAGGACACTCCAAGATTTAGACTTCAAAAGGGAGTCTTCAGTGATAGGATGCCAATAGCAAGGACTGTAGAAACAAAATCTGAATAAATGGGACTACATCAAACTAAAGAAGTTTTTGTTTGGGAAAAGAAATAGGCTAAAATTAAAAGACAGCTAAATGAGTAGGAGAAAATATTTGCACTCAACACAACGGATAAAGAATTGATATCTAGGTTATACAAAGTACTCACGAATATTAATCCCACAGAACCTGAAAACCCCATTCAAAAATAGGAAATGAACAGACATTTCTGAGGAAAATCAATAGATGACTAAAAGGCCAATGAAAAAAAAATGTCCATCATCACTTATCATTAGGGCAATCTAAATCAAGACGAGATACCATCTTACTCCAGTTACGATGGCACATATCAAAAATAGTGGGAACTGTGTCTTTTTGCGGGATGTGGTGAGAAAGAAACTCTTTCACTGCTGGTGAGAATGCTACCTGGTCCAACCTCTATGGAAAATAGTATGGACTGTTTTCAGTAAACTTAAGAATCATACTGTCATATGACCCAGCAATCCTGCTTTTGGGTATCCCATACAGAAAACACTGATCCACATTGCTATTCATAGTACAATAGCTAAGAGTTGGAATCAGCCTAGAAGTCCCAAAACAGATCATGAAAATATAGTACATGTAATATTGCGTGGTTGTTAGGAATGATGCAATCATACAATTTGCTGAAACATGGATGGAACTGGAAGATACTGTGTTAAATGAAGTAACTAGATATGATATGGCTTATGTGGTATTCAGAATAACTGTTATGGTTTAAATGGGAATTGTCGACAACACTAGGTCCCACACAGTATAATGAAGAGAAGAGAAAGGAATTAGATGGAGGAGAAACAAATGTGAAAGGTCCGAAACCAGACGGGGCCAAGAGTTTTCATGTGCGTTAGAAAGGACAAAATTTAAATAGGAGGCCAGAGCGATAGCACAGCAGTAGGATGTTGCCTTGCACATGGCCAACCCAGGACTTATGTGGGTTTGATTTCGGACATCCCATATTGTCCTCTGAGGCTGTCAGGAGCAACTTAATGCTGAGCCAGTAGTAACCCCTGAGCATTGCCAGGTGTGACTCAATAACAAAAACAAAAAAAGAAAAAAGGGATAGAACTATAAATATCCCAGCCAGAGTCAACAGCAATGAAAACCAAAATTTAACAATGAAAACTTAAAATAGGACTGTTATACTGGCAGATTGGGGCACAGGGGTATGGGACACACTTTGGGAACCCTGATGGATGGAGATCAACACTGATGGTGGGATAGGTCCTGAAACATTGTTATTTTTTGTTTGTTTGTTTGTTTTGGTTTTTGGGTCACACCCAGCAGTGCTCAGGGCTTTCTCCTGGCTCCATGCTCAGAAATTGCTCCTGGCAGGCACGGGGACCATATGGGGCACCGGGATTCGAACTGATGACCTTTTGCATGAAAGGCAAACGCCTTACCTCCATGCTATCTCCCGGGCCCCTAGGTCCTGAAACATTGTATGTCTTAAACCCAGCCATGAAGAACTTTGTAAATCATGTTGCTTTCAATAAAATATTTTAAAAAATATTTACTTTGTAGTAAGATTTAGTTTAAGTGCAACAGTGAATAAGAATTAATAGTTTTTTAAACCTTAATTAAATGGGTGAATAGAAGAGAAATGAAGTCTAAATAATGCCTAAGAAGATATTTTCAGAGAATATGCATATTTTAGATGATTTAAATGATTAAAGTTAATCTTGAATTTGTACTTCTTTAGAATATGTTTTGACTTAGTGCTACAATAGGAATTTAAAACTAAATAGATAATAGTTTGAGAGATTTTAAAGTAACTGCATTTATTATGAAATTTGTCAACATACATTTTTAAAGTATAGTTATAAAATGTCTTAATTGTAATTTTCTTGAAATTAAATTGTAGTCTTGGTTGATGAACCCCTTATTCATGCAACTACTTATATTCCTCTGATGGATAATACTGACTCAAATTCTGTTACGGATAAGAAGGGAGTTATTGAGTTGATTAAACCTGGTCAAGTAGAAGGAAATCAGAAAATGGGAACTAAAAAACCAAAGACTGAAACCGACAAAGGTAAGTTGTACTACAAAAATACATTTTTTATGGGACTGGAGCGGTGGCACATGTAGTAGGGCATTTGTCTTGTATGCACTAACCTAGGACGGCCTGAGGTTCGATTCCCCCAGTGTCCCATATGGTCCCCCAAGCCAGGAGTGATTTCTGAATGCTTAGCCAGGAGTAATCCCTGAACATCGCATCACCAGGTGTGGCCCAAAAAGCAAATAATAATTATAATAATCACTACTTGAATTCTGAGAGAATTTGGTACATTTTTTATAGAAACAATTGCAAAAGCAATTGTATTTTATGGTATTTCCTAGTCAACTTAAGTTTATCTACATGACCACTGAAATTGAACTTTCTCAAGATTTTGTAACTTTTCCTGTCAGCCTTTTCCAGTTTACTCATTTTTCTTCTTAAGGCTCTATTTTTTTTTTTTTGCTTTTTTTTATTATTATTTTTTATTTATTTATTTTTGACTACATGTGCCTATGCTCAGGGATTATTCCTGGCAGGAATCAGGCCATAAGGAATTCTAGGTCAGCAGTGTTAACTGCTCTCTTGTTGTATTGTCCCTCTGGCTCAAGCTATATCTAAATCCCTTCTAACCCCCTTAAAAGATAGAGTTCATGGGGCCCGGGAGATAGCATGGAGGTAAGGCGTTTACCTTTCATGTAAAAGGTCATCGGTTTGAATCCCGGTGCCCCATATGGTCCCCCGTGCCTGCCAGGAGCAATTTCTGAGCATGGAGCCAGGAGTAACCCCTGAGCACTGCCGGGTGTGACCCAAAAACCAAAAAAAAAAAAAAAAAAAAAAGATAGAGTTCATTTACTTAAGTATTTTTCAGAGTAGTTTTAGGAAGTACAGAGTTTTTCCATTTACTACTTTTCCTCACATAACTGCATTAAAATTTTTTGGGGGTGGAGCAGACCTGGTGGTATGCTGGCTCTTCACTTCGGGATCACTCTTGATGGTACCTGGGGAGCAATATAGTGGCTAGGGATTGAATCTTGGTTGGCTGCATGCAAGGCAAATGCCCATAACCACTGCATTATCATTCTGGCCTCTGTATGTAAATTTTTTTTTCCTTCCCACTCCTGTGTTGCTCAGGGGTTACTCCTGGTTCTGGGCTCAGAAATCACACCTGGCTTGGGAGACGCACAGGGGTTAGTCCTGGCTATGTGCTCAGAAGTAGCTCCTGGCTTGGGGGACCATATGGGATGCTGGGGGATCGAACCACGCTAGCACTGGCAAGGCAGACACCTTAACTCTAGCGCCACCATGCCGGCCCCTATATGTAAAAATTTAAATGTAGTTGAAGATATAAAATCCCTGGGCTCCTTTGGATTTACCGTATTGTTGGTCATCTTGGGGTCATATCAAATGGTGCTCGGGTATCGGGAATGAACCTAAGTTGGCCATGTTTGAGGCAAGCATCCAACTCTGACTCCTGGGCTCCTCAGCTTTAAAGAGGAAGTTGGGGAATTGTTGGGATAGGTGAATCAAGAGATGCTGGATGCATTTATTTTTATTAGTTTGTTTTGGTGCCACATCCAGTGACACACAGGGTTTGCTAGTGGCTTTGCGGTCAGGGATCCCTTCTAGTCTGGGCAAGTGCCTTAACCACTGTATTACTCTTTTCCCTAGATGCTTGAATTTCTAAAAAAAAAAAAAAATTAGTGTTCTTTTCTGTATTTGATCTTCATGATGTCAGATATTCTTTCATACTCTAAGTTTATTTTCCAACCTGCAAAGTATGATCTATATGTCACAGTTATTAAGGTTAATAAGAATATTGAACTTACCTGTTGTATAGTAGAGTCTACCATATATTAGACATTTAAATGATCATGAAAAATTGAGAGCATGTTGATGCCTTAGTATTCTAGCTTGAGCAGAATTTTAGTTAATATCGTTCTATATTAAAGATTTGTAAGATAATATGTTTTTTTTTCCCTCTCTTTGTTAGGAGCATATGTTATTTGACCAAAGGTGCCGACCTTTACTGAAATTAATTATTTGGATCTTAGAAATGCTTATCTCTCTCCCCCCCTCTTTTTTTTTTTTTTAAGAAAATGCTGAAGTGAAATTTAAAGACTTTCTTCTCTCCTTGAAAACTATGATGTTTTCTGAAGATGAGGCCCTTTGTATTGTAGACCTGCTAAAGGAGAAATCTGGTGTGATACAGGATGCTTTAAAGAAGGTGAATATGCTTTTGTTATGATCCTATTTTGGAGTATTGATCAGAAGTTCACCATGGACTACTTTTGTAGGGCACTAAATTATTGTCATTTAACCCTTCACTCTCCAAAGCACATAGTCGCATTTAAAAGATAGAGAATACAGGAAGTATGTCATTATATCTAGTTTATATATAATAGTTTTTCATTAGTTTAAGAACACTTGTTATTTCTTTTCATATTTTTATTAGCTCTCCTTTCTTGTGTGGGGGAGGGATTTTCTCTCAGATGGTGGTTAGGGTAACCTAGGGATACTCTTGTTTCTTCGTAGCTGTTCAGTGTAAAGGACCAAGGATGCAGTGCTGCTCATTTCTTCAAGAGCCATGACTGCTCAGGTGGTAGTGGGGGCCTTCAACATTAACTATACCTGGTAATATCTCAAGGAATGTGCTGGAGATCAAGCTAGAATTAAACATACATGCCACCATCCCTTAATACTAGTACTGTCTTTCTTGCTCTGTTAACACTTCTTTGGTTATTTAATATTTTTTCTTCATTTGTAGTCAAGTAAAGGAGAATTAATGGCTCTTGTACATCAACTTCAAGAAAAAGACAAAATACTTACTGTTGTGAAGGAAGATGCTACTGCAACAAAGGACCGGTGTAAGCAGTTAACACAGGTGAAGACAGTCTTCTCTTTAAGGGATACACTTTCTAAATCAGTAGCCGTGAAATATTAAAAAATGATAATTTCTGATTTAGTCATTTATACCTTGGAAAAATATTTTAGAGTTTGGTGGTGGTTGTGTCTTTATTTTTTCATGTTCTTATGTCCTAGGGTTGATCTATGAATTAAAAAATGCTATTTATAGATACTAATTTTAGAATAACAGACATTTGGAATTGAGAACATGATTCAGTTAGCTCTTATTTAGAATTATTCCTTACAGAAATAAAACATGCTGTGTTCTAGTTCAAATCTAATTTACACACAAATGTGAAGTCTTATGAAGGTATTTTGTGATAAATCTAAATTTTATTTGATTTATTTTTAAAATAATATATTTAAGCACCATGATTACTAACATGCTTGTAGTTGGGTTTCAGTCATAAAATAAATCTAGATTTTATTTTATTTATTTTTTGGGGGTTCACACTCGGTGGCTCACAGGGGTTACTCCTGGCTCTGAGCTTAGAAGTTGCTCCTGGCAGGCTCAGGGAATCCGAGATTCAAACCGTGGTCCTTTCTGTGTTGGCCGAATGCAAGCCTTACCACTCTTGCTATCGCTCTGACATAAATCTAAAATTTAATAAAATTCCTTAGTTTTTGGAAAATTTCCTCAAAACTGCCCCAATAGTGAAATTCTTATTATAAATTTGAAACAAAATTGAAAAGGTCATTTGAAAAATTTCATTAAAATTAAAGATATTAGTTTGCATGTTTCCTTAGAAATTAGAGATTATAAATTAAGTATCATTTTATTGACTAATCTTTAAAAATTAAAAATAAGGTAATCTGGAGTTTATTGACCTATATATTTGATGTGTATACTTTTAAAAATGTTTTTACTACATGGTTTACATCAGTGTTATCATTTTTAAAAGTTAATGATTTAACCTTTGAAGCTAGTCATGATTTATATAAAAATCTTTCATTTTATTAGTTTCTTAGAGCAGGGATATGAATTGTTCATATCTAGATTTATTTAGAATTGCTTAACTCTTATTCTGAAGTAATTAATATTTGTTCTGGGAGTTCAGAATAGTTGAAACAGAAAATGAAATCAATCTTTAAAGATGTACTTTAGAAGGTGAAACTTTGTTGTTTGATTTTTATTTTAGATATTCCAAACTTTCCTCCTTTTCACAGAAATCTTTATATTCTTGCTCATGAGGATACTTGTTCTCAGATATAAGCTCATTTATTGGACTGTGCCTGTACTATATAAGGGAGCGAATACCTGCAAACTTATAGAGAACTGTAACTAATTTGTTTTAAAAACCTTCTTTTCGGCTAGGGAGTTAGCATATTAGACAAGCTTCTTGCTTTGTGTGTGGCTTACTTGGGTTCAATTCCCAGCACGTCAAGTGGTCTTCTGAAGACCGTTAGGAGTAATTCCTGAGACCAAATGTCAGAACTAAACAAAATGTTTAGACATTGTTCTAATCTAACTTGTTCTAATCAAGTTATAGATTTATTTTAGGGTCAATTGTTTAACTCTTAGAAGGGATGCAAAAGATGATGCTTTAAAAAATCAAAAGATTCTTAATCATTTAGAGGGAGGGGATCTTGTTGCTCAGGGGTTTCTCCTGGCCCAGGGATCACTCAGGGTGGTACTTGGGGAGTAATGTGTGATACTAGAGTTTGACCTATCTTTTGCATGCAATGCAAGCACTGAAGCTCCTTTAGCTTTCTCTCTTGCTCTTGGTCTTGCAAGTTCTTATTTCAGAATTCATGAATAATTTTCTGATACCATTTTTCTAGTGTTAAAAAATGTGTTCTTATGGTACTTTTTAAATGTTTTTCTTTTTCTGGTATACTTTTAGGAGTTGATGACTGAGAAAGAAAGAAGCAACATGGTTATAGCCAGGATGAAAGATAGAATCGGTACATTAGAAAAGGAACATAATGTATTTCAGAATAAAATGCATGCCAGTTATCAAGAAACTCAACAGATGCAGATGAAGGTATTATTTTCTTTCCCTTTTGGGGGATGGTGGGACCTGAGTTTGGGATCACACCGAACTGTGCCCAGGAATCACTCCTGCACACTCTGGTGTGCAGAGAACCAAATGGGGCGTTGGTTATTGAATTGTGGTTGGCTGCATGTGATGTTAGTGCTTTAACCTCTATGTTATATCTCTGGCCTCAGATCTTTTTCTCTTAATTTTTATCTGTGATTTGTTTAAACATTATTCTGGTGTTTGTAATGACATTCTTATTGAGAATAAAATGTGACTCTTTAATTTGGTTGTGTATAGAGGCTAGAATAAGGAATTCACATTTTCTAAAAAATAAAAACTGGTAATTTCTTTTCATTGAATAGATTCACTTAAGAATTATCACTAGCCCGGAGAGATAGCACAGTGGCGTTTGCCTTGCAAGCAACCGATCCAGGACCAAAGGTGGTTGGTTCGAATCCCGGTGTCCCATATGGCCCCCCCAACCCCCCACCCCCTTGCCTGCCAGGAGCTATTTCTGAGCAGACAGCCAGGAGTAACCCCCCAAAAAAAAAGAATTATCACTAGAGGCCAGAGTGGTGGCGCAAGCAGTAGGGTGTTTGCCTTGCATGCGGCTGACCCAGGATGGTCCTCGGTTCGATCCCCAGCATCCCATATGGTCCCCCAAGGCAGGAGCGATTTCTGAGCGCAGAGCCTGGAGTAACCCCTGAGCGTCACCAGGTGTGGCCCAAAAAAACAAGCAAAAAAGAATTATTACTAAGATGATTCCTTCTGAATTGAGACAGCCTTACAGAAATGAAGGGCTTCATGTTCTTTGTATTCTATAATTTTTTATTTGTTTTTGGGACACCAGATGATGTTCAGGACGTACTCCTGGCTTTGAACTTAGGGATCTCTCCTGGTGCTGGTGGTGAACTGGAAACCATGCATGGTCTTGTAGATTGAACCTGGGTTTTTGTGTGCAAGGCCAACACCCTATCCTCTATGGCTTCATTCTAGCTCTAGATTCTGTAATTCTTTCTTGGGGAGGGCTGGGGTTGGGGAGTAAGGCACACTTCAGTAATGTTTTAGATCTATCCTTGGCTCTGTACTTAGGAATTACTCCTGGGGGTATTGAGGGACCATATAGAATAACAGTGTGATTTGAATTTGTGATCATATGTGGGTCTTCTGTATCAAGATGAATGTTCTACCCTTCTACTGTCTCACTGGCCCTGAGGATTTTGTAAATTTTTTTTTGTTTGTTTGTTTTTGGATCACACCCGGCAGTGTGCAGGGGTTACTCCTGACTCTATGCTCAGAAATCGCCCCTGGCAGGCACCGGGGACCATATGGGATGCTGGGATTCGAACCATTGTCCTTCTGCATGTAAGGCAAATGCCTTTACCTCCATGATGTCTCTCCAGCCCCAGTGTAATTTTTTTTTATTAAAAAAATTCTGTAATTCTCATGTAAAAGGAAAAGCTCATATTTTAATAAGTAGACTTTTTATAATGAATTTACCATTTATTTGATTACATTTTGAATATCATTTTAGTTATTGTAGCTTTCGATAAGTAAAATTCTTCATTAAAAATATTATAGGCTGGAGCAATAGCACTGCAGATGGGTAGTTTGTCTTGCATACAGATGGCCCGGATTATTAGATTCCTGGCATCCTGTATGGTCTAGCAAGGCTGCAGGGAGTGATTTCTTTTTCTTTATTTTCTTTTTTCTTTTTGTTTTTTGGACCACATCCAGCAGAAGCACTCAGAGGTTACTCTTGGCTGTGTGCTCAGAAATTGCTCCTAGCTCAGGGAACTATATGTGATACCAGGGATTGAACCCAGGTCCTTCCTGGGTCATAAGCAGGCAAGGCAAATGCCCTACTGCTGTGCTACCACTCTGGCCCCAGGAAGTGATTTCTGAGCACAGAGCCAGAAGTAATGCCTGAGTGCTGTCAGGTATGACTCCTTCTTCCCCCAAATATATAGTGCACACATGGGACCAGAAAGATAGCTGAGTGCTATCTTTTTAAGCCTTGGTTTAATCCCTGGCACTGCATGATCCCTTGGCACCAAGCTGGGGGTAGCTCTGGTGCACCGAGTGACAACTGAACAGAAGAGAAAAATTGCTGTTATAAAATGGACATGCTCTAGGATCAGGACATTCTTAATTACACATGAAACTGTTGAATAGGAAGGAAGCTCCAAGTCATCTTTTATTTCTTAAAATTCATTTTATCTATATTTTCTTTAGTTAAAATTGGCAGGTATTATCTTTTGTTGTTGTTATTTTTGGACTGTACTCAGTGATGCCCAGGGCTTACTCTGTCTCCAGGATCACTCCTGGCAGATTCAGGGACCATATTGGGATCTTGGAGATTTAGTTTGGATTGGCTGTGTGCAAGGCGAATGCCCTACACATGTAAAATATATATTTGTATATATGTATATATATAAAATGAGATATCTATCTAATGATACATACAGCTATATCTCTGACTCAAGTATCTACTTAACTTATAATGTTGTGTTATCACTATCAAAATGTAATCTCTTTTAAATTTGTTCATGTTCATTTGATGAAAATAAATCAAACATTATTCTCTTGATGTTCTTTTATTCTCATTATAAAGTTTTTGTGAGGTTAACTGCTTTCTAAATCTATGATTATATAATTTTAGTTCCAGCAACTTCGTGAGCAAATGGAAGCAGAGATAGCTCACCTGAAGCAGGAAAACGGCATCCTGAGAGATGCTGTCAGCAATACTACAAATCAGCTAGAAAACAAGTATGTTTCTAATTAATTGCTGCTATCTTTTCAGTGAGTGACAGTTTCATTTGAATTTTTAAATTGTATTATGTGATCACTTGTTTTGAAAATGAGTTTTTCAAAAACTATTCTCTTCTCCGTGTGAAGAATTTCTTCAGCAAAATGTTAGTCTTCAGATTCTGTTTATCTTCTTTGACTATAACTCTGAAACTTGATTATTCTGAACCATGCCTGATAAGTTAGTTAAAAGACAAAACCAAACTACATATTCTTGAGTCTAGAAGATTATGATCCAGGGGCTTTGGAGGTAATAGCTCAAGAACCTACCCATCAAGAGAGACTTTGTGATTGTAATGTTGTTACATTAAATTAAAATTTAATTATTTGTGATTGTAATGTTGTTTACTGTAAATTATATTTTGGCTAACAGTGTTCTAGAGAATACTAATTAGCATACTTGCACAGATTAAGTACTCATTGATTTTTTATTTTCACAGCATCTGTATGATGTAAGCAAGCTTCATTGTAAAATGTGGTCATCCATTTTTATTATTATTATTTTTTTTTGGTTTGTTTTTGCGTCATACCCAGTGGTGCTCAGGTTGCTCCTGGCTCTTTACTCAGAAATTGTTCCTGGCAGGCTCGGGGACCATATGGAAGCCAGGAGTTGAACCTGGGTCTATTCTGAGTTGGCTGGGTGAAAGGCAAACACCCTGTGCAGTGCTATTTCTCTGGCCCTGTTAATTATTTTTTAGTGATTTTGGATTTTTGGTATAACTGTCATCAGAACTGTTAAGAAATTACACTCAACCAAACATGATTCTAATTTATTTTATCATTTTTTTGGTATTTGAGCCAGATCTGGCTTTGCTCAGAGCTTATTTCTGACTCTTTACTCAGGGATCACTCTTGGCAATTCTTGGGAACCATATAGTGCTGGATATCCAACCCAGATCATCTGCCTCTAAGCAAGTGGTCTGACTGCTATTGTCTCTTTTCAACCTCCCATTCTTCATTTTTAGTATTAATTTAAAGCATTGCTTTTTAATTAGCTATGAATAGATATTTTATTATAATTGTGATTTTATTAATATTCACATGATTATCTTTTTTCCACCAGATTAGCATTTCATGAGGACAGAAGCTATATTTGTCTTATTACATAATTTTCTTATTAAATAATAATTTATTTAAGCACCCTGTCTACAAAAATGTTTATAGTTGGATTTCCATCATCAAATGTACACCACCCTTCACCAAAGTAACTTTCCCGCCACCAATGTTCCCATTTCCATTCCTCCAATCCCCTGCCTTGTCTCTGAGACTGGTATTCTATTTCTCTCACTGTCATTGTCATGATAGTTAACTGTTGGTGCAGTTCTCTAACTGCACTCACCACTCTTTGTGGAAAGCTTCATATTGTGGGCTGGTCTTTCTGGCCCTTATCTCTATTTTATTAGGGTACTTTTACCTTACCATACTGTCATTTATTTTTTTAAAATCCTACAGATGAGTGAGATTATTCTGTGTGTCTCTTTCCCTCTGACTTGTTTCATTTAGCATAATAGTCTCTATGTCCATCCATTTGTAGGCAAATTTTATGGCTTCATTTTGCTAACATCTGTGTAATATTTCATTGAATAAATGTACCACAGTTTCCTTAGCCACTTGTTGTTGGCCCTCTTGGGTTGTTTCCAGATTCTGGCTACTGTAAACAATTCTGCAATGAACATAGGCATGCAGAGAGCATTTTTGTATTGTGTTTTTGTGCTCCTAGAGTAGATCCCTAGGAGTGGTATTGCTGGATCAAAAGGGCGCACACTTTTTTGAGAAATATCCGTATTATTTTCCAGAAAGGTTGGGCTAGATAGCATTCCCAACAGCAGTGAATGAGAGTTCCTTTCTCTCTGCTTCCATGCCAGTACTATTTTTCTTGTTCTTTGTTACAATCTTTGTGACTTGAGATGATATCTCATTGTTGTTTCCCTGATGATTAGTGATCTGGAGCATTTTTCCATGTGCCTTTTGGCTATCTGTATTTCTTCTTTGAGGAAATGTCTGTTTATTTCTAGATGCCTTTTTTCTTGTTGAATTCTGTCAGTATCTTGTATATCTTAAATATTAACCTCTTATCTGATGAGTATTGGACGAATAGTTTCTCCCATTTTGTTGATGGCCTTTGTATCCTAGTTACTGTTTGCTTTGAGGCGCAGAAGCTTCTCACTTTAATATAGTTCCATGTATTTATCTCTGCTTTCACTTGTTTGAACAGTGGTGTTTCCTCTTTGAAGATGCCTTTAGTTTCAATGTCTTGTACTCTCAATGCCATGCCCATGTTTTCTTCTATACACTTCAATTTGTTTTTGTTTTTGTTTTTGGGCACATCTGACAGCACTCAGGGGTTACTCCTGGCTCTATGCTCAGAAATCACTCCAGGCAGGCTCAGGGGACCATATGGTATGCCGGGATTCAAACCAATGACCTTCTGCATGAAATGCAAATGCCTTACCTCCATGATATCTCTCCGGCCCCTGAAATTTCTATATTCTCTGGATGGAGTGGGCAAGACAAACCATTTCATGTTTATTCTTATAAGAACTATTGGAATGCACAGGCCCCATTCTTTTTTTTTTTTTTTTTTTTAATTTTTTTTAATTTTAATTATGACAACAAAGATGCAAAGAAAAGAGGACAGGGTAAAGTTACAGTGGAAGCACAATCACCCATAAACAGAATTCTCGGTAGTCCCATCGATGCTATCCCAGCCTAGAACTTTCAGCCAAAGAACATTAAGAAAAACAAAACTGAATCCATGTACAATACAATTACTTTGTCCCTCAAATCCCCAGTTGTAGTACGTATTAGACATATGTAACTCCTTAAACAATGAGAGCAGGGGCCCGGGAGATAGCATGGAGGTAGGGCGTTTGCCTTTCATGCAAAAGGTCATCGGTTCGAATCCCGGTGCCCCATATGGTCCCCTGTGTCAGCCAGGAGCAATTTCTGAGCATGGAGCCTGGAGTAACCCCTGAGCACTGCCGGGTGTGACCCAAAAACCACACACACACACAAAAAAAACCAATGAGAGCAAAGTACATTTATCTAGTTCCATGCACATGCATGCTAGTTTAAGTTAACCTCAAAAGATTTAGTGGGTTGTTTTTCTTAAGGATTGGAGTCAAGGGAACATAGTAAAAAACGGTGTTAGAGTGGCATTTGTTTGCATAGGCCCACCAAAATAAAAGGGACATGGAAAGAAAAATTATGGCCTAAATACAAGGAGACCCTACCCCTGAAGTTTCCTGGCACAGAGCCGACTCTAGGCTCCAGGCAAACTAGTTTGTCCAATCCAAGTCATCGTCTGTAGTGGCAATACACCTCCATTCTTCACATAGTCTCTGTTGTTGGTATCATGCTTCTGTATTAAGGATCCTGGAGTCTGCATATCCCATATTGCAGTCAGGATGGTGTAGAGTATTCTCTCGTTTCACCTCACACTTAAGGGGCAATAGAGAGAACCATGTCCTGTAGGGCAGGTCATTGTTGTTGTCAAGTCTTCTCAGTGTTAAGCAGAAGTCTCTTTTTAGGAGGTCGATGTCAGACCCTTGGTAGTGTCTTTCATGGTAGAGGATTGCTTTCAGATGTTGCTATAAAAGACCTTGGTTGTTTCATAGATAGCTTGCCTGGTTCCGGCGTGAATGGAGGATGCCCATTCTTCTGAGGCCTGTGCCAGGTCATTATATCAATGTTCAGGGTGTAAGGTACATTGTATTGAGATTTGTGTGTTCCTACCCCTATTAGATAAGAACTTACCTGTATGTATAGTGTTTTCCCATTTTAATGTGTCTATGCAAACAAGGATCTATGCCATGTACGGTTATCGGCGCATCTGGAGGCAATAGGAACAAGACCAGCAAACTCGATGACATAGTTCAATCATAGGCATTAAACCGAGGGACATTTCCACCAAGAATCCTTACTGAACAGCTTACAAAGAAAGAGACAAGATGAAAAGTGGATAGAAACATCATGGTAGAAGAATATATAGAGAGAGTTATAGCTATTAAAGAAAATACTCATAAAATATTCAAAAGATTTATGTGTTCAATAATTAGAACTGTGTGTTACTGAAGTTAAGAAGGGTAAATCTGGGGCCGGGCGGTGGCGCTGGAGATCAGGTGCCTGTGCTAACCTAGGACGGACCACGGTTCGATCCCCTGGTTCCCCATATGGTCCCCCGTGCCTGCCAGGAGCGACTTCTGAGCGAATAGCCAGGATACCCCTGAGCGTCACCGGGTGTGGCCCAAAAACCAAAAAAAAAAAAAAAAGAAGGGTAAATCTGGGGTACTAATGGTTGGGAGGAGTATATGTTCCCCCCTGCGGTTTGCAACATGTAGGCTAGTATAAAATTGCCAGTGACAGCCTGAGTATAGCTGAGCAGCTATCTGCCACCCCCAGATCAAACTCCACCCCCTAAGCCAATCTCTGGAGCCGGCCTGGAAGTGGGGAAAACCCAGGGTGTCCCATAAGGTCCTCCCAGGAACCCACCTGTAGATCCGGAGGAAAGAGGAAGAGGGGGGTCGGGTGACCCAGGTCTGGGCCCCCCTACCCTAGGCCGGGCCAAGAGGCCTCTGGCACATCGGGAGGTCTGCCAAAGGCCACCCCATGCAGGCTGAAAATCCTGCTCCAGGAAGTTTCCATTTTTTTTTTTTTTTGAGGAGAGGGCCACACCCAGCAGCGCTCAGGAGTTACTCCTGGCTCTGCACTCAGAAATCGCTCCTAGCAGGCTTGTGGGCACCATATGGGATGCTGGGGTTCGAATCACAGTCCTTCTGCATGCAAGGCAAACACCTCACCTCCATGGTATCTCTCCTGCCCCTTCTTCTATACATTTTATAATTTAGGTCTGATATCAAGGTCTTTAATCTATTTGGAATTGACCTTTGTGCATGGTGTTAGATAGATGGCTGAGATTACTTTTTTTATGTGGCTGGCCATTTGTCCCAACACCAGTGAGTGAGTGCTTAGGGAGTATCCCTGATCTGTCCTCATGAGCTATCCTATTGGTATTTAGGATACTGTATATGTTGTCAGGATTCACACTGGGGTTGGTGGAATGCAAGACAAGAGCTTTAACCCTCATATGCTGTCTTAGAAGATTTCTGGTCTTCTTTTTTTTTTTTTTTTTTTTTTTTTTTTTTTTTTTGTTTTTTTTTTTGGGTCACACCCGGCAGTGCTCAGGGGTTACTCCTAGCTCCATGCTCAGAAATTGGCAAGCTCAGGGGACCATATGGGGCATCGGGATTCGAACCGATGACCTTTTGCATGAAAGGCAAACGCCTTACCTCCATGCTATCTCCCGTGTGTTTTTGATTTCTGGTTTTCTAAGTGGAATTATTAACTGGTTGTAAAAAATTAGATAGGATATTTTGTTTGTGTACATATATTTGTAATAATTGAAAGTTTCTAATTTAATTTCTGTTTTTAGGCAGTCTGCTGAGCTAAATAAACTGCGCCAGGATTATGGTAGATTGGTAAATGAACTTGCTGAGAAGACAGGAAAGCTACAGCAAGAGGAAGTCCAAAAGAAAAGTGCTGAACAAGCAGTTACTCAATTGAAGGTGATATATTCCCATTTATAATCATTAATAACCTAGTCACTCAATTCAGTGTCTCTTAAATCTAGATAGCAGCATTTTTCAGCTAGGGGTCACATCACCTGTGGGTTTCTAAAATATTCTAAAATAGTCACAGTGAAAATTACATCATTTAGGGATCCCACAAGACCAAAGGGTCACTGGTAGCCTATTGGGGCCACCAAAAGAATAGAATCAGTGTCAGAAAGGTACACAATTGGTAAAGGATTGAGAAGTACTGGTATATAGATTTGGGAATTGTAGTTTGAAGATTAGTGGACTTGTAGTCTAAAGGCTCTGCTTATATAGACATGTATTTCCTGAGGACAAAATTGAATATACATTAGAATTCAAAGTTAAAGACTGTTCAGAGTTAGAAAAAAATGAAATTGTCTTTTTTTTTTTTTTTTTTTTTGGTTTTTGGGTCACACCCGGCAGTGCTCAGGGGTTATTCCTGGCTCCATGCTCAGAAATTGCTCCTGGCAGGCACGGGGGACCATATGGGGCACCGGGATTCGAACCGATGACCTTTTGCATGAAAGGCAAACGCCTTACCTCCATGCTATCTCCCCGGCCCCTGTCTTATATTTTGACTTTAAATTTACACATGTATTATAAAGATCATGTAATTAAAATTATCACTCATTCATAGCTTGACTATCAGTAAGTTCAGTTGTCAATTTTTCTTCTAGCATTGAGATAGATTAACCAAGTAATGCTCTAGTATCTTTTACTTGATTTATAGTTTACTAA
>PVKC010016121.1:0-20999 GCA_004027635.1 Crocidura indochinensis
TTTTTAATAATTAAATCTTATGAAACTCCTCACTAAATTTTCATTGATGTCTTCTTTCATTCCCCAAACAGCTAATTTTTCCCTAACATAATAAATTAGAGTATTAAATGTTATATTATTTTATATTACTCGTGATTCTATCATAGTTTGAGATGGTTATACATTTATTTCTTGACCACAGATACAAAGCAAAAAGGTAGGCTAGAAACCAAAAAACTAAGGAAAGCATATCAAGTAAAATCTGGCATTAAAAAAGTTCATTAACAAGACATGACAGAACATAGAAAATAGATTAAAGTATTTTAGGAAGATCTTTTAAGTGTTATTAATTAGAGGGTCCTTAGCTTAAAGGATAGTATGCATATTTTACATCTGGGAAGCACCGGCCTTACATCCTTGAGCACTTTTGCAGAGACAGAAGCACCAGAGCTTTCTCAGGAATCAATTTTATTAAGTTTGTGGACCTGGACTCAGAGGATTCAGATCTAGAGTCAAAGCCTGAGAGCAAAAGGTGACCAGCTTAAATAATTGTAGCCCTCAGCAAGCTTTTCCCACTGGTTGGCTGACATGACCCTTGCCTGGGGTACCACTGAGCATTCAGTTACCCTCACCTCTCTCACACAAGCTTCAGTTTCACATCCCACACTCCCATGGATTCCTGCCACAGGACCACCAGGAGTAGTAGCTCCTGAGCACTGCTGGATATGGTTGCAAACAAAAACCAAGAAAGTTATTTAGGAAGTTCTCAAAGGGAGATGAAAAGTCAGCAATGTGCATAACACAAAATATTCATTAGTTCAGAGATGCTGTGCCTCAAGGTGAGATATTCATTGAAGATAATAAAATGATGCTAACTGATAATTGGTGGCCAGATTAAAACATAAACAGATTAGATGTCTTCTTAGTATGTTCTCATTTATGACATAATGAATAGGATAGCATATCATTCTTTCTTGATATTGAAAATATACAAATTTTTCCACTAGAATGGTGCACCAAGATAAACACTGACATAATTCTTCCCACACAAAGAAACTAAAGAAATGTCTAAAGTCTGAGGAATTTGAAAAATATCACTGGCTGAAATGGGAAAAAATAATTCTATACCGTGCATGAAAAATTCATTTTTACAGCCATAGAAATAAGGAAAGACTTGCTCCAATAAAAATATTCAAAAGAAATATTTAATGTCATATTCGTAAAACAAGTTTCCTGCAATGAAAGCAGTGAAGGTTAAGACAATATTTAATAGGGCACACTTGTAATAGATATGTGAAAAGAAGGGTTTTTGAACTATTTAATTTTACTTAATTTAAGTCTATTCCAGAAAAGATGACTTGACCTCAGGCAAGACAAGTCTTGGCAGTCAGGACAAACCCTAATGGATTTAATGCCTTGTAGCTATCTGTAATCACACTCTCTTAAATTGGGCAACCAGTTCTTTAGAGAAAAAAAGAGAGAGGGAGAGAAATTCAGGATGACAGGCAGAAATACAAGGCAGAAATAAGCATAACTTTCCTCTTAGGCCATTTTGGTAAAAAGATAAGGTTCTAATTTCAAAGTAGCTTCCTGTGCTGTGCACTTTTCTATTTACCACTCTAAATGCACCTTCTTGTATCACGGCCTTTGATTTTTCCCAGTGATGATGGTGGAGGTACCTGGCTAGCCTATATGAAGTGAAGAGAGAAAGCAATCTATGGCTTCCTCTATCTCCATCTCTGGTAATCCTGGGAACAGGAATAACTGGGGACATCTAGTATTGTGGGCCTGGCAAGGAAAGGATCTGGCAAGGAAGGCAAAGTCAGTCCTAACTCAGGGTCATAGCCTTCTCTTGCAGTAAAGAATTTCAGGAGAAGATAAGTAGTGAAATAAAAAGAGGTTTTAGGGCCCAGAGATAGGGCATTTGCTTTGCACGCAGCTGACCTAGAACAAACAAACAAACAGCGGTTAAATCCCCGGACATCCCATATGGTCCCCTAGCAGGAGCAATTTCTGAGTGCATATCCAGGAATAACCCCTGAGTGTCACTGGGTGTGGTCCAAAAATCAAAAAGAAAAAAGAAAACACAAAAATTAATTTAAAAAATAGGTTTTATTTGGGGGGCCGGGCTGTGGTGCTGGAGGTAAGGTGCCTGCCTTGCCTGCGCTAACCTAGGACGGACCGCGGTTCGATCCCCCGGTTCCCCATATGGTCCCCTGTGCCTGCCAGGAGCGACTTCTGAGCGAATAGCCAGGAGTAACCCCTGAGCGTCACTGGGTGTGGCCCAAAAACCAAAAAAAAAAGGTTTTATTTGGAGGTACTGAGGAAGGGGAGGGAGAAGATAAGAGAATAAAGTGCTCAAGAGAGAGCTTAAGCTACTCCAAAGAAGGAGAAAACCCTAGAGTTAAAAGTAGAAAAGTATGACTCCACTTCTCCATGTGTCAGCAGGGGAGATGAAGGCAACTTATGCTTGGTTGTGTACCAGGTATTCAGATAACATACGTAAGTCTCCTTTGTTCTAAATTGACTTTCATAAGGTTTTTCTCAACCTGTCTCACATGAAGCTTTCTCCCTCTGTGGGAGTCCTCTTTCTAGGGTGGTTGCCAATGGAGAGTTGATAGTCTTTGATATTCCTTTTCTGGCCTTTGTTCTTGTTGGAGCTCAAGAGAGGGGTCCAATCTTCTCTGGGCCTGCAGTGGGTTCAGGTAAGACTCCTCAATGACAAGGTAACTCCTCCAAATCCTATCCAGGTTATTGCCTTCCTGCTTCACCAGGATACTGAACCTGGGGCTGGAGTGATAGCACAGTGGTAGGGCGTTTGCCTTGCATGAAGCCAACCTGGGACAGACCCGGGTTCAATCTCCAGTATCCCATATGGTTCCCTGAGCCTGTCAGGAGTGACTTCTGAGTGCAGAGCCAGAAGTAACCTCTGAGCATCACCAGGTGTCGCCCAAAAACAAACAAACAAACGAAAAGGATACTGATCTATATAGTCTTTATCACTTTCTGGTCATTTTGAGTGTGCTTGGGTGTAGCAATGAGGTACAACTGTAGACAGTCAGCTAAAGTGTAATAAAGAGGAATAGGTACTTATTGACTCACAGTTACCAGGCCAGACAGGCAGATAGGGAAATTGGGGTGAGGGGGATTCCAACTGCCTCTGGCAATGAATTGTTGGGACATAAAATATATGTTTATTCTTATCTAGGTAGAAAGCCCCATGTGGGACAGGTTGGGGAAAAAAATTAAAAAGTCAATTTAGAACAAAGGTGTGTTGTCTGGGCATAGTGTCCACACATACAAGTTACCTGCATCTCCCCACTGGTGATGTGTGCTTTCACGCTTTCACTCTGGGATGTATACTAGTCTTCTCTACTCACTTTTGGGAAGCCTGAGCTCCCTGGAGTGTCTTTCCTATTCTCTCCCTTCTGTTCTCTCTCTCCTTTCCCCTCCTTCTCTTCCTCCTCCTCCTCATTGCCATAAATTCTTTTCTGAGAGAAAGTCTATAGACCTAGAAGAACTAGCTAAGATCTAGGAATGACTTTTCTTTCTTGCAAGGAGCAAAGTCCACAGTCCTATATTTCTCCACCCAGCCATTTCTGAAGTAGCAAAGGTAGTAGAGCGAAAGCTATAGATTCCCTCTGGAGGCTACTGCTTCTCTCCTCTCCACTTCAAATAACATCAAGACCCCACACTGGCATTAGTATTTCACTTCTAGTAATCAAAGAGCTATCCTTCTCTCTTGGGGGGTCAGAAATGTGCCCTTCACTTGATCCTTCAAGTTTGTATATCCAATGGCTTGTTAATACCACTATAAGAGGGTTTTCTTTAACCCTTCCTCGATCTATGCAAATTGTCCCCTGTTATTAAACTATTCTCAATTATCCCTACTTTTCCTATTAAGACCATGCTGTTGTAAAGCCTCTACTCTAATAGGCTTCCAAGGCAATAAAGACAGGCACTGTAGCAAATAAGTTAGGGGAAATAAGATAAAATCTAAGAGCAAATCAAATAATGCAGACTTTTGTGTCTTTATTTTACGAGTTTTTATATTTTATGTTTACATCTATAAATATCTATAAATATTTTATCTTTATTTTACCTGAAATTTTCTTTCATTTGTATGAGCATTTTAATCCTTCAGAGCATTTGAACACACACTAACTTCACTGACCAGAAGCCACTTGACCAGAAAGCTTTTCAAAGAGGTCCAATCCCTTTGTTCATAAACCTGAGGAATTAGTAAACACAGTTTACAGCCAATAAAACTCTACTCACAGCTTGAGCAAATAACAAGGTGAAAACAATTTTGTATTAAAGTTTTGATTAGGCTTATCACATCTAATCAAAACAGTCTCACCAGGAAGAAAAGTAAGCAAGTCTTCATTAAGCACCGCCCCCCTACCAATGTCAGAATTCTCTTCAGGAAGAAAATAACCAAGAAAGCAATAGCATGTTTCTAGAATATACACCAAAGAACTTGACCCAAAGTGGAATCTGCCTTACAAGCAATTGTTTTATCAATTAGCTGAGCTTCAGTAGGATTTACTAACATGCTAATGAGGCTTAAGTTTTAGGGTTTCTCACTTTGTACCCCTTCTGATTTTCTGTAATGGTCTGTAACAACACATTTATATGGCCAGTAAGTGTTTATAAAATTTGCCAAAATTAGACTTTAAAATCACAGCTAGAGTAATAGTTTATGGGTTGAAGTGCACACTTTCTACATAGGAAGACTGGGTTTAATCCTCAGCAGTACATTGTCCCCCAAACACCACCAGGAGTCTCCTGAGCTCTTAGTGCAACCATATATGTGGCCCAAACATGCACCTAAATAAGACTGGATTCACAATTAGTTTATACCATTCTCTTTGCCACTCTTGTCCCCATCATTGGACTTTCATTTGTATGGAGTGATGCAGTAAAGGCTTTGGAAAATCATCCACTTTTAAGGCATCAATTCATCTGGGAATGCACTTAGTTTTGATTTATGTGATAGAGTATAGGGTTCCCTGTCACTTCTGACTATAGTTCAGTCACTGCAAACCTCTCTATGGGAACGACTTCCAGAAATATTTCTACTGCCCACTGTAACAACTCATTCTGCACCAGACACAAAGGTGCCTGGCTAAATTGTGACCATCATGTGACTGTGGTACTCAAACAAATACCATAAGGGAAGCACAAGAGAAACAAAGTTTGAAATGTCTGGAACCATAAGTTAGCATGTGCAATACTATGAATAATTTTACACATCACACATGTGAAAATGTATAAGTAACAGTTTTCAGAGATGAATAATCAAAAGACAAAAGTTCTCCTCAACTAGTAAAAAGAGTTAAAAATAGACAAGATACAATTAAAAAGACTAGGTCTTTTCCATTTTGATTAGATTCATGCAAAATAAGAATTGAACAGAATTCCTGTGG
Source organism: Crocidura indochinensis (assembly GCA_004027635.1). Lineage (NCBI taxonomy): Eukaryota > Metazoa > Chordata > Mammalia > Eulipotyphla > Soricidae > Crocidura > Crocidura indochinensis. The sequence continues at coordinate 5,409 of PVKC010016121.1, forward strand.
CTAAAGGAACTAAATTTGTAATCATTCTACAGAAAGTCCATATGCATTTGATTATCAAAAAAATTTTAAAGTGCCATCAGAATCCCTAGAGGAAAGATTGAATTATCTTCCTATTTTCTCAATCGAAACTATTAAAAAATACAGTTATATAAAGAAACAATCTGAATAACATGCAAAAAATGTATGAAAGATAAGTGGCAGGCTGATAACTAATGTAAAATCATTATTTTCAGTATTTTTATATTTGTGATATTCCCCACCATTTAAAGTATGTGGTGCGCTTAGCTGTGATTTTCCAGATAAATATTCATCTTTGTTTCTAATTATATATTCGTGCATTTTAATACTTTTTCTGAAAGAAATCACTGTTTAAACTGTAGACACTTCAAGGCCAGAAAAGCAGAGTTTCCTGCCAATTGGCCTAAAATGCAGTAATAAACATTCTACTTTCAAGAGTTAACCCTTAAAGACAGACCAGGCTACATAGGACAGATTACAAGGAGAGGTCACCATGTCCAAAAAAAAAAAAACCAAAACAAACAAACAAACAAAAAACAAACAGAAGTCACAAGTGTCATGACCATCAATATCTGTCCAGAAATGCAACGTGTTCAATTATCTCAAGAAGGTGATGTAATTTGCAGCTTTGCACCAGGGACCCCTGTGACTTCCTCCAGAACAAAGTTTTTAACTTCTATCTGTAACACTTTCTAACCAGAAAAAAAAAATGTTCAATGTTCTCAATGTCTGAGTTTCCACAATGAAATAGTTGCTCTCAGGACCACCATTTCTTCACACAAAATGCTTCAAACCAGGTCCAGACATTGCAAGACCCAACTCTTCATAGTCTTCCATCACTACAATTTCTGCTGCAAGAACTCTGTGTAAGGTCTCACTCATCTCTCATTTCCAATATCTGAAGTTCTCTCTGCTCCCGGTTTATCAAGGCTATAAGTCTTATATCATTCACTAAAATAGGACTTTGATAAGGAGGTTTTAAGAGTGGCTTTTTGCTAAATATTTTGAGATCAGAATGCTAACAACACAACTGAAGCAAGCATTATTTTGAGTGAACCTCAAGTAATACACAGGAACTCAAAATTTAGTAAACACAGTTTCCTCAGAAAATTGTTTATCTAAGATGATATTTATCCATAACCCCCAAAGGTCTTTGCTGTGGGCCTTCTTTATAGAACCTGCTTTTGCTTTTACTCTTCAAATTTCCCAACTTGTTTCTTAAACCAAATGGCAATTGCAGAATTATTGCTTAACTGTACAGAATAAATTTAATTATGTTCTTTTTTCTGTTGTTGTGTACTGTCTTTATTGTTCTTTTAATAGAAAGTTCTGGGTTAAAGGTATGGCTATACTTAAAGAAAAAATAGAACTATAGATTTAGGAAAGCTTTTGTTTGCTTTGAAGTGAAATAATTTTTTAGGAAATAAAAAAAGAGAGTCCTATAAAATAAAGAAAAAAATTATGTAACTTGATGTAAACTTGAAGAATATAAATATACTAAAGAATACTATATACCCAAAACATTTCTTTTTAAAAAAAAGTGTCAATTCTATCTCAAGCACTCCATTCTGATTTCTTCCTTGGTCTATTAATCCAAACCATAGGCAGTTTTTTTTTTTAGAGTAGAAAAAAATTCAGTTTTCAAGTATTAGACAATTTAAATTAAATGGGAAACTACCATAAAATTAAGATAATTAAAGTCATTATAAAGACATCAAAAGTAGCATACATACTGTCATTTAATGTCATTTTAATGTAAATTACATTATTTCTAATATTACCTCCAAAGCTATCAATTTAGATTTCTCATTTTTTCTGGCAGGTAAATCAAGGCCTGGTTAGCAGATGGCATAAGGAATCACAGAGATATAAGAAAATAATCTATCTATCCACACTGGGGAAAAAGTTGATTACATTACCCTCTCAGGAAGGATCATATCTATTCCTACAATAAAAACAGAAAGTCTGACCTGACATGTATTAACTGACTTCCCCAGACTTCTACTTCCTACATATAAAATAGGACTAAAAGAAAACAGAAATAAATTATGCTTCCCCAAATAAGAGATTTTTTTTTAAATAGAGAATCACAGAACAATATAGAACTTTCAATATTCTCTACTCCTACAGTCCCATTTAAAGATAATGAAAACTGACACTTATAAAACCTAACTAGTATGTGCCAGATCATACCCATACATAAAGCTAAGGTGGGCATTAATTCAGCTCGCTTGACCTCTCTCATCTCTAAAATGAAACCTGCTTAATTTTATATGTAGGATACTAAAATTTTGCCTTTAAATTTTTCTTATTCAGAAGACAGATTCTACAAAACAGCAACTGGTATCACGCCAATTTTAAATATTAGCTTGATGTTTAGTTACAACAATCTACTTCCTTTATGACTTTTTTTTTTTTAGCTTAAATTCATTCGTTATGCTTAGCTTGTTACTGTCCCTCTGTTCTTTTTCCCATCAGGAGTAAACTGTTGGTTTATCTGTTAATGCTCAATATTATCAGCATTTAATTGCATATGGGTTAATTGTGAAGCTAGGCAGGGGGGTGACGGAGGGATCGATCCCTTTATTAGTGGTGTAATGAGTTTCTAATGGTTTCAGTAACATTCTAGACCTGCTTTCCCAAAGCAAGGTTGAATCCTCTGCTACAAATCTAAAAGGTAATCACTTTTTGCCCCTGCCAGTTGATTGAAGACTTTAAAGAAAAAGAAAAGATAATAAGAAATAGAAAGTAACCACATATTTATGTCGATCTACAGTAAGACATCTCAAAGTCCGCTTTTCTGAGGAATTGCATGGTATTAGTCAATGTTCCTAAATTGAAAATGATAGAAACTGACTCAAAAGTTTGGCAAAAATAACAGATTTATTGGCCGAACGCAGCAACTCTTATATAAGAGCCAGAAGGAAAGGCATGCAGCTGAGCCTCAAGGACAACTGGAACTGCCATTGCTTCTCATCTCTGCTTCTTTGTGCATTTTTCATTCTCAAGACTAATTTGTACCACAGTGGGGAGCAGGGCTGCCAACAACTCCCCTGCCTGATATTCCCAGCACTCAGAGCCTGTTGAAGCTTTGAAAGTCCCGGGGCTGAACATAATTGGCCCAGCTTGAGAAGGCTCTCATTCCTAGAGGATTCGCTTTCGGCCTGGGAGACAGGATCTCTCAGGACAAAACATTCACAGCAGAAACAAGGAAGTGCCATATCCAGCAAAAACAGAAGTGCTTCTAGTGGTCCAGGGGCTAGGAATGGAGGTTTGGGATGCATGCTGGGGATTATGGTGGAGGGAGGTCAACACTGGTGGTGGGAATGAACTTCATTCACTGTCACTAAACATCTGAACTACAACTGGGAAAGATTTGTAATTCACAATGGCTTCAGTAAAAAAATTTAATAAAATAGAAGTGCTTAGCATATTGTAAGATTTTTTTAATTATTTAATAGCCATAAAAATATTTTTGGTTGGAAATGCTTACATGAATCATTAGGAATAGCAAGGTATATGTGATGTTGGTTTGTGTTTCCAAGTTTAACTATTCTAGACCTTGTTCCAATAGTAGGAATATATATATTTAAAATTCCTGAAAGCACCAGCATAGTGGTCTTGGTGATCCCTGCCATCACCAGGACAATAGCGGCAACACCATATTCTTAGTCCCAAGGGGTCCAGCTTGGTTGTCTAAGATGACCTATAGAGATTTTTTTGAGGGTCCTGAGCCCTGCTTAGATGCCCCACACACACACACATACACGCAAGACTTGGAAATGTAAATTAAATTTCTAGACTTCTTCACTGCAAAATTATGCATTTTCAGATAGCTTTCTTGGTCATCTGATCCTGGCTTTTCCTTTGAGCTATTTTTAAACTATAAGTTATAAAAATTTACATTAACCTTTCTAGTGATTGAAGCAGATCATTAGTTGGCCTACACTTATTAGTAGAAATCATATTTGATCTTATCTTTCTCACAATATGTTAATTGAATTCCCAAAAGTGAGTGTTTTACCAGTGCAAGACATAATAGTATAAGACATACTTATGATCTAGTCTTAGAAGTCAAATAGCTTCATTTCATCTATACTTAAATGAATCACATTAACTCAGTAGGAAAGAAAATAATCCATCACTCAGTGGAAGACATGTTTTCAAGCTGGATAAACTGTGATGTACATCACACTGTCATGTGGATTACCTTTCTTTTTGTTTGTTTGTTTTGTTTTTGTTTTTCAGCCACACATGGTGACTCCTGGCTATGTGCTCAGAAATTGCTCCTGGCTTGGGGGATCATATGGAACACCAGGGGGTTGAACCACAGTCCATCCTAGGCTAGCGCAAGCAAGACAGATGCCTAACAGCCATCACCACCACTCTGGTCCAGGGGTCACATTTCTTGCTATTCCTTCAAACTCTAAATTCTGTCTTTGCTGTTTCCTCCAGGTGGAATAAACATTCTCCACATAAGTGTTAGACTCTAAATCTAACTTTTAAATAGTAATGATTCTCTTGTTGAACAACTTCAGTTTGGCACTGAGCACTCTTCTGAACTATGTCTCATCTGAGTCACAGGGCATCCTGTCCTCAACTTGGTCTGCCTTGCACAGTATGAGCAAGAATACCCCAAGTTAGCTTGAGTTCCCATACTTTATCATTCCTTTTTAAATAGCTTTATTTAGACACCATAATTACAAACATGATTATAGTTGAATTTCAGTCATATAAAAAACATCCACCTTCACCAGTGTAACATTCCCACCACCAATGCTCTCTATCTTGATATTGGTCATATTCCTTATCCTTCAAAGTTAATCATGAAATTTCTGACATGCTTTTAACAAATAATAACCCCAAAAGACTAATTTAATTGAAATGCAACTGCACTTGATGTCTCTTCTCATAATTTTACATCGACTGCACCGCTAAGTTTGCTCATCATTGTAAACCCCCAGCTGCCTTTTGCTGTACTTGAAGAAAAGTCAATTTTAACAGAGCCCCAGTTGCAATAGCCTTGAATAAAGTCTTCATTATCCAAACAAGTGTCAGAAATTTTTCTCTATTGTCAGTTTCTTTATTATAGAACCAAACACATTAAATACAATTTCTATTTTTACAGCTCAATATTATGTGGATCATTTTGTGTTATATAACATATTGTTATAGAATTGTCCAGTAAATAAAATGCTAATGACCAAGTCAGTATATTCATAAGAATTTTTTTTAAAAATCACTAACAATATTTAATATATGAAACCATAGCCATTGTCAAACTCCAGTTGCTTGTTGGAATCTAACAATCTCTTTTTTCTATCTTCTAATTTTAGGACCAAAGGGAGGAAGGAGGGGCAAAGAAGAGGAAAGGAAAGGAGAGAAGGGGAAAGAAAGAAGGGAGAGAAAGGGATGAAAGAGAAAGGACAGGAAGGAAGGGGTGAGATAGGAGAGAAAAGGAGAGAAGGTAAGGGGAGAGAATAGGAGGGAAGAGGAGGGGAGTTGAGAGAAGAGGATTGGAGAGAAGAGGAGAGGGGAGAAAAGGAGGGAAGTAAAGAGGAGTGGACATAAGAGGAGAGTAGTGGAGAGGAGAAGAAGGGAAGGGAAAAGAGAGAAGGGGAGAAGCTGTGAGAGGAGAAGAGAGGAGGGCAAGAGATGGAATAGAAAGAAAAGTGAAGAGAGAAGAGGAAAAGGGAGGGAAGAAGAGGGGAAGAAAGAAAGGGAGACAAAAGGAGAGGAGAGGAGAGGAAAGAAAGGAAGGCAAAAGTAAAGGAAAGGGGAGGGTAGGAGAGGAAAGTGTGGTTAAGAAAAGATAGGAGAGAAGATAACATGGGAGAGGAAAGGAGAAAAGAGGAGGGGTAAGAGAGGAAAGAGAAGAGGAAGTAAAGGAAAGGAGAAAAGTGGTGGTGAGAGGAGGGGAGACGAGGAGTGAAGAGAAAGAAGAGAGAGAAGATGAGGGGAGGAGAAGTGAAGAGGGAGAAGAGAGGAGGCGAGGGAAGGAAAGGAGAGAAAAGGAAAAGAGAAAAGAAGTGAGGGGAGGGAAGACAAGGAGGGAAGAGGATAGGAGAGAGGGGAAGAGAGAGGAGAAGAGAGGAGGAGAAGAGAGGTAAAGAGAAGTGAGGAGAGGAGGGGAAAGGAAGGGAAGAAGTCTTTATTTTATTTTCTCTGAATATTATTAATTCTATGTTTTGCAGACTTACCTGGTATCTGGCAGTCAGAATGCTGAGGCAATCCTTGGAGATAACCCAACACAATCATCCTTACTGTGATTTGACATTGCTACTGTGTGTCCTGTGGTTTCCCTGCATGGACAGATGTTATTTCACAGTTTTGAAATACATCTAATTTGTGTAGAAAATAGTATTTTTTTTTTCAATTTGGATGGTAGGAAAAGAAAAACTGAATAAGAAACATGGAAAGTCAAACAGCAGTCAGCAGAAATAAGTGCTTGTTCATTACATCTAATTTGTGTCAATTTACCTCCTAATGACAGTAACAATAGTAATAAAAAAGAAATCAAGAACATTTTTTAAAACCACAATTGATCATAGAAAATTCTCCTCAGTAAAGAAATTACTGTGAATTACTCTACTCTGTGTATTGTCCTCTTAACCCAATAAATTGATAGGCTACTTTGGGTATAAATGGTTGTTTGCCAAATCATAGTTTCTAAGGGACACATAACCTCTTTAATGTAATAAATAAAAATGTTAAACTTAGTAAAAGTAAGATCTTTTAGGCAGGAGAATGTATCTAATAAACTAGGTTGGCTAAAATCCACAGAAAAGTTAGCCAATAGGAAATCCCTAATATAGGATAGCAAATGGAAACAAATTTTTAAATTTGAAGCATTACAAGAATGTATGTATCCTAGTCTTTGAACTCAAAGAGTCTCAGTATTTCATGGCTATAGGGTCATCAAGAAGGATCTCACATAGACACCATGCCAAAAATAAAGACCGCCTCAATTGCATTGAGAAAATCTATAAACTTTACATATGCAGTCAGCCTATATTTGAAAAGAACCTGAGCAAGTCTCCAAGTCTCTGGAAAATACACAGGTGGTAACTTAGATCAATTCCAAGTCAATCTCTGAAAAATAGAATCATTCCTAGTTGACATTCGAGCAGTAATAATAAAAGCTAATTATTGGGTGTGAGGTTAAAGAGAGGAGATTATGGGGAACATGCCAACTAAAGTTCCACCCATGGCACCATACAGACTTTTGAACACCACTTACTGTAGGTATAAGGGGTCCCAAGAACCATCCTCTTTGTTTTCGTGGTCCCTGGTATTGCCAGGACATAAGCAGAACCATATCCTTAAGATCTCTAAGTGGTCCAGCCTAGCTGTCTAAGATCATCTTTAGAGACTCCCTTAGGGTCCTGAGCTCTGCTTAGGTGTCCCCCAAGACTTGAAAATGCAAATTAATTTTCGTCACTGCAAAAGTATGCATTTTCACAAAATAACTTTCTTGGTCATCTGATTTTGGTTTTTTCTTTGAGATATTTTTAAAATATAAATCATAGAAAATTGTAATGAAATAAAAATTATCCTTAACCTTGAATAAGTCAATGAATTGTCTGATATAAAAAATCCTGTTTAAATGAATATTATTTGAAAATCAGCTTTTAAATTGTAATGAAATAATGTTTATCACATTACAGAGGTTTAAATCCCATTATAAATAAGCACTATTACAAATAAACCATTGTGTATATTACATAAAGCTCATCATTAAGTGTCTAATTCCATCTTTAACTAAGTTAATTTCTTTTTCTGATTAATTCACCTTTTAATTTGGTATTATAGTCAAAGTTCTTGGCTGTTTACACTTAACTAATTCTTTTTCATTTTGTTTATCAGATCATATTTAAGCAAAATATATCTGGATTCTTATATTTTAAGCATAACAACCTCTATTTTCATATATATTTTTAAAAATATGTTTTTAAAACAAATATTAAGTGTGTTCCATGGTATAAATATACTACAACTCCTTATCCAATCATTAATAGGCCGTACATTCTTTCCAAATCTTGGTTATTATATATAATGCTGTGGCGATCATTGGGATTTAATCTCTCTTAAAATATGTGCTTTTATATTATTCAAATGTATATACAGCATGGAATAATTATATTGTATAGAATTTTTCATTTATTTTTTGTTTTTAGGCTACACCTGGCAGTGCTCAGGGTTATCCTGACTCTACATTCAGAAATCGCTCCTAGCACTCTTGGGAGACCATATGGAATGTCGGGGATCGAACCTGGGTTCATGCCAGGTCACCCTCATGCAAGGCAAATGCCCTACCATTCTGCTATTGCTCCAGCCCCTTCTATTTTAATTGTCTATGAAATCTTCAGACTATTTTTTTTTTTGGTTCACACCCGGCAGTGCTCAGGGGTTACTCCTGGTTCCATGCTCAGAAATTGCTCCTGGCAGGCACAGGGAACCATATGGGGCACCGGGATTCAAACCCATGACCTTTTGCATGAAAGGCAAATGCCTTACCTCCATGCTATCTCCCAGGCCCCTACTATTTTCTATAATTACTGCAAATTAATGTATTTCTTATCTATAAATGATCTTAGAATTAGGTATATCTATTTTGGATCACTTATATAGATTATATATAATCCTATGACATCTATCTGTTGCCTTAATATGAAGTAAGTATCCTTTAAATATATGTCCAGTTTATCCTATGCAAAATTTATGATTTTATTCATTTTAATAGAAGTACTTATAATGAGGCAGATATAATATTCTTTTATGTGTATGATATTATACTATCTTTCCAACAGGTAAAGAATTGAGAACTACATTTAAAATATTAAGGGTCAATGAAACAACAGTCTAGGAGGCCAAACTTGCCTAACAGCCTATAGTTGTCAATAAGATTTTACTAGAATACAGAACACCAGATCATATATGTATTATTTATACTGGTTTGACCATATGGAGCTAAGGAGTTGCAAGAGAGACTCTGATCCAAAATGTCTGTAATATTTATTTATTATTTGGCACTTCACTGAGAACTTTTGTTGAACCCCACAATAGATGAAAAAATAGTCTTCTAAAGGTTATAACAATTATTCAAACTCACTGTGATAGAGTGCCAGAACCTAGATCTTAATCCTTCTTCTTTGCAGATTTCCTTAAAGGTCAATGCTGCTGGCTTTAACTTTCCCCAAACCAGACAAGCTCCTCTATGTCATCATATTGGTGTCTTTAAAGTAGAGCCTTTCCTGGTTCCATTTATGTACTAATAATACATGGAATCTCTGTAGGAAGAGATCATTATTTCTCATGGCAATGGTAGATAAGGTGAAAAGTCAAGATGCCTTATGAAAGAAAAAAATAATTTAGGTTTGCATATAAGTAATAATGTCTGGGAATGAACCTCTTCATAAAAAAAGAAGCTATGCTACTTGGGGTAGGGGGAGAGGAAGAGTGATGAATCAAAGGAAGGTTGGCACTTAACAAAATCAAGTTTGCCTAGAACAGCCAGGCACATAATTCAATGTACCTTCTGGATTCTTCTCTCTTACAATCTCCCATCTGTTTCCCTTATTGTCTAAAGGGGAGATGAAATATTTTTACAATAACTTCTTACTCAGTCTAGTTAACGATGACAGGAATAATTATTGTATCTAAAGCTGTTCTGTAAAGTGTTTGACAAGTTTCATTTTGGAATGTTGTCAAGTCTCCCTCCTTCTCCTCATTTCTCTATGACCTCAAATTATGTGTGTATGTGTGAGTGGTTATGTGTATGTATGTAAAAGGAGAGTCCTGAGAATTTTTCTTCAAAGAATGAAGAACATAGAATTGCAAATTTTCTGAAGTCTGTCCAGCTCTCATAAATTTATTAAAATTGCCCTGAAATCTACAAGTAAGTGGAAAGACTAAAGTGTCCATTCGAAGGCTAAATAGAGAGGCCAGAGCAATAGTATAGTTCCATATGGATGTTTGCTTGCACCCGGTTGACCCACATTCCAAATGCTCCCCACCCCAATACCACCAGGAATGACCCATGATCATAGATCCAGGAGTAACCCCTAAGCACCACAAGGTGTGGCCCAAAAACAAAACAAACGAAAGAGTGGAACCAGAATGTAGGAGGGCACTGGAAACTATATAAGTGGGATTTCACTTAAAATTCTGAACACAGCTAAGGATGAAATATTCAGGCAACAAATTCACCAGTATTCAGCTCAATCTAGGAGTAGTTAAAGTTTTTTATTTTATTTCTATTCCTTCCAGAAAAGAAAAAAGAAACTTTTCCCCAAAGAACATTGCCTTCTTTTTTATCAATCATGTCTTGAGGACAGGAGTCAATCTCTTCATACATATCAAATGATGTAAATTCTAGTCACAGAAGGAAAGCTAAGAAGAAAATGCTTGGTGACAGGATAAAAACTCATCACATGAAAGCAAAGTATCATATTGTTTAATCTCAGCTGGGACATGTGTGGCAGAAGACTTGAATCTTTCCTATCCTTTCCCATTTATGTGTCTGTATGTATTATGTGTTTGTATGTATTATACAGTATGGATTTGGGGATGGCAATTAATCTTTTACCTAATGGAGCCAGAGAGATAGCACAGCAGTAGTGTGTTTGCCTTGCATGTGGCTAACCTAGGACAGAGCCGGGTTCGATTTCCAATGTCCCATATGGTTCCCCATGCCTACCCGGAATGATTTTTGAGTGCAGAGTCAGGAGTGCAGAGTCTGAGCATTGCCAGGTGTGACCCAAAAATCAATTAATTAATTAATTAATTAAAAAATTCTACCTAGTTGCTGAATTTGAAAATATGGATTACATGAAAAATGAGATCTGAGTGTATTTTCTTCCAGAATAACATGCTACAATAACATGCTACAGATTAGTATTGCCAAAAATATTATATAAACAGTTCTTAATTCTAAAGAACCTAGGCCCAAGCATTGAATACTGCAATCTCTTTAAGGGAAATGTCAACTTGGACAGTTTTTATGAAAGATTTGTGAATGGGGAGAATGTTGACTGCTTCATTACTCGGCAGGGATTGTATGAAACAGTGGTCATTTTTGACATCCAAGAAACTGGCATAGTAATTGATTTCCCAGTTCTCTAAAACTAAAACACCTAAAATCCAATCTCCAGCAACCCTAAGGGCTTCTCAGAGTGTCCTTCAAAAAATCCTCAAACCTTCAGCACATTAATCTTGAGAATATTAAAAAGTCTCTCGGAATAAAACTCTGGAGTATAAATGAGGCTTTTAAAGAAAGCTCTGTGTCAAGAAAATAATCACAGTTGAGAAGTCAACAAAAATATTTTCTCTCTTGAATATTACAGGGAAAAAAACCTTTCAGTAGAAAGCTATATCCATTGTGTGCAAATAGTTCCATCTAAGTTATTAGACTTTAAGCTTTATTGCTTTAAAATATTCTCTACTGTATAAAAATCAAATGATTTTTACAACTCATTTGAGTTGTAAATTCTGTCCAGGTAAATTTAATAGATTTCTCTAATCAACAACAGAAAAATAGTTTTTTTTTACCATTACTTTGCTTGTCAGATTTTTTTACATTTTCTTTTGAGCCAGTTACATCTGCCTACCTTCTCATCTTTCCTTCTACCTTCTGAAGTACAGTAAAATTAAACTAATAGGAAAAATTACAAGAAGAGACATACAGTTTTACTATTTTTTCTGTGCCCTGGAATTGGTAGAAAAGTAGTAATATTAAAATAAGTGGTTAGACTGTAGAGCATATTTAAGAAAAAAAATAAATGGAAGTTTGGGCTGGAAGATATGATAAATATGTAAATATATTAGAAAATAAATGGAAAACTAATGAACAATAATATCTTCTTTGTTTATTTGTATATTTTTATTTAGGGCTCACAACAGGTGAGACTCAGGAGTTATTCCTGGGTATGCGCTCAGAAATCAGTCCTGACTTGGGGGACCATATGGGATGCCGAGGGATCAAACCACTGTCCATCCTAGGTTAGCACATGCAAGGCAGAAACTCTACTGCTTGTGCCACCGCTTTGGAACATAACATCTTATTTATATATAGGCTAGTGTAAACTTATTTCATTGTAAATTTTCCAGTGATGAGTTATAAGAATGGATGATTGTGCAGGTATATAAAGGGACCTACAACTTCTTAATAGAAGATTCATGCCCTGTTTTAAAGGAAAGACAAAGAACTCTCCATGCATCTGTTCATTCTCAAGTGCTTACAGCTCAAAATAACTTCTGTGCCAAGTAAAGTATTTTATTTGGAGGTAGAATATCCTTTTCCACATTCTTTCATATGAGAGCAAAATGATTACAAGAAATTTTAATGCATATCCATCCTGTAATCTATGTACTTGTCATTATTTAACCTTTTTTTAAAAAAAAATAATGGTCTATGAGGTCTAATTTATTGTACTCCTTGGAAAGAACACAGGGAGATAAAAGTCACATGTTTGATGTCTTACATATTATGGCTCAAATACAAATTTTACAGAGTAGGACAATATTAACACTACTTAGAGCATAGTTCTAGAGGAAAGTAAGAAAAAGGACAATAAATCAGAACTTTATGTCCTGGATGGGACCATGAAGGAAATATCTTAAGAACTATCAACAGTTTTCCCTGTTTTTCTAATCTTAGCTGGCCTCACATTTTGTATAATAGCCTAAATAATCTCACAATATCACAGAGAAAAACTAAGAAATTAGTCTGCTCAAGGACCCAAGAATTCTTCTAGACTGTTTAAATTTTCCAGAGCCTAATTTAAACTTAGTTAATGGTCACCAAATATCCTATTGCTAACAGATACCTGATTGCTACCTGATTCTCTCTTTTAGAGGGTATGTGTATGTGTTTGTGCTTGCACTAGCATGCGTGTGTGTATACATGAGCATGTGTTTGTGCTATTGTTTGTAGTAAAGTGAAACAGGGGAGGAAACAAGTAAGAGAGAGGGAGAGGGAGTGAAACTGAATTTCAGAGCAAAGACTGGTATAAATTGTTGATGAATTTTTGCCACAGAATATCTATGATATTTTTTAGTGAAATACTATAACTCATGATAGGCCAGGACCTGAGAAAACTCAGTTGTTTATTGGTACAGATGAACCAGATTTTGCATCTTTCTGTTCTCCATACTTTGAGATATTAAATCATCATCTGGATCACTGCTCAACCTTCAAGTAGTTTTCATACAGCTGACGTGTAGTAAAAGATTCTTAAAATATTCCAATCTATTGCAGCTGGAGCAATGGCACAGCCATAGTGCATTTGCCTTGCACTCAGCTGACCACCCAGGATGGACCTCAATTTGATTCCCAGTGTCCCATATGGTCCCCCAAGCCAGGAGCGATTTCTAAGTGCATAGCCAGGAGTAACCCCTGTCACCAGGTGTGGCCCCAAAACAAAAACAAACAAAAATAATAGTTCTAGGTTAGCACAGGCACCTTATCTCCAGTGCCACCGCCTGGCCCCACGGTTCGATCCCCCGGTTCCCCATATGGTTCCCCGTGCCTGCCAGGAGCGACTTCTGAGCAAATAGCCAGGAGTAACCCCTGAGCGTCACCGGGTGTGGCCCAAAAACAAAACAAACAAAAAAAAATAATAGTTCAATCTATTAAGCCTGGGTACAGAGTTCTGTTAATTAGCAAACACAGGTACAATGTCTAATTTCTAGTAGCTAAATTTTAACTTTATTGATATTTCCCTTAAATAACATATATGTATATATATATTATATAGTGATAAAATTACATTTATAGATGCATCTTGTATTTATTCTCCTTTCTTTTTACATACTAGCTCCTTTATGAAGACTCCTAAGCTCTGTATGAATATTCTTGGTGGGAAGTATTTTTAACATTCACTTACTACTTAACAATACCAGGAATTGCCGTATTTTCTCACTGGTAACGTTGTAATATATTATTTAGACTCAATGAATCAGATATATAATGTGCATAGAGACAGTAGATGAATTGCATAACTCAGAAAATATACAATACTATAGTGTAAATTAATGTGTAGCTGATAAATTGTAGGAAATTTTTAAGATGTTTTCAGGATATAGATAAGCAACTAGTAGGAAAATAGTATAAAAATGAACAGAACTTTTTTCAGTGTGATAAGCATAAGATAAGCTAGCAAGTTAACAAGCTAGCAAGAAAATATTTAAAAACATTGGGAAAGCAGGTTGGTCTCATGTAAGGAAATGATCTCAGACCCCTTTACATACCAGGTACAAACATCAACTCAAAATGAATTAAAGATCTGATATTAGTCTTGAATCCATAAATTATATTGAATAAAGCATTGGCATAACAATTTCTGACACTAAACCTAGAGGCATTTTCAATGACTAGATATAATTGACCAACCCAACGTAAGAAGAGATAAGCAAATGGAAAAACATTAAAGAAAGGAGTTTTTACAGAGCAAAACAACCACAGCAAGGATAAAAACACTCCATAGACCGGGGGATGGGGGGAATAGTTTTCTCACCACTCATATTACAAAGGATAATATTCAAATATGTAAGGCACTTTTAAAACTGAACAAGAGTAATATAATCAACCCTATCAAAAAATGGAGGAAAGAGATAAACAGAAACTTCCTCAAAGGAGACATGCAGGTCTCTGACATGAAAATGAAAAAATAAAATTCTCTGCATCAGTAAGTAATCATGAAAATACAAATTAAAATAATAATGAGATATAGCCACATACCAGTGAGACAGACACACTTCAAAAAAAAAGAACAAAAACAACCAGAATTCGTTTGGGAAAATTAATTCTCATTCACTGCTGGTGGGTATGTTAACTGGTTGAACCTTTTTGTAAGATATTATGATATATCTCAAAAAATTAAATATTGAGCTTTTGTGATCTAGCAAACTCTGCTTCCTGGTATATATTCCAAGGACATAAACACTCATCTGTACTCAAGTTATGTTGCACCGATATTCACAATAGCCAAAATCTAGAAATAACATAGGTGTCCATGAATAGATAACTGGATAATGAAACTATGGTATATGCACTTATTAGAATACATTTGTTTATAGTAAATATTAAATTATATAATTTTCTGCCATGTGAATGGATCTAGAGATTATTATATTGAATTAACAATTCAGAAGATGATTAGATAAATAATGCTATCTTGCATACGTGATATAAAAAGACATAGAAAAAATAACAAATGCCTAAAGACAACAGAATATAATAACTGGTCTATAGAATTAAGAGAAGGGGAGGGAAATTGAATAAAGTGGAGGTTAATTGCAGTATTATGGAGGAAGAAAGTGAACATTGGTGGAGGGTATAGTGGCAAACTGTTATGTCCATAAAAAAAAATGAACTTCCATTCAATCCAGCAATATTGATCCTGGGAATATATCCTAAGGGCCCAAAACACAATGCAGAATAAGTATCTTTACTCCTATGTTCATCACAGCACTATTCACAATAGCCAGAATCTGGAAACAACCCAAATGCCTGAGAGCAAATTAGTGGATAAGGAAACTATGATACAATTGCCTACACAATGAATATTATGC
>PVKC010016122.1:0-21012 GCA_004027635.1 Crocidura indochinensis
TATTGTCTCTTTGATGATGTCTTTGATAGTTGATTCTTCGTGATGATCTTCTACTTGGGTCTCTGGGACTCCAATGATTCTTATGTTGTTTCTTTTGGGTTTATCAAAGACTTCAATTTTCATCTGTTCACATTCCTTGAGTACTTTTTCCATTGCCCGATCGTTTGTCATAAGTTTCTTTTCCCATTTCTTCTGCTGTCTTGAGTTTTTGTGCCTCTCATCTTCCAGTACTCCGATTCTCTCTTCAGCTGCTGAAACCCTGGTGTTGAGGGCATCCACTGAGGTTTTCAGTAGAGCTACCGTGTTTTTCAGGCCTGCTATTTCAGTTTGGAGTTTTTTGAGTTCTGTCTTTGTCTTCTGTTCTGATCGATCTATGCTTTCTTGGAGTTTTTTGAGTTCTGTGTTTGTGTTCTGTTCTGATCGATCTATGCTTTCTTGGAGTTTTACAAACATACTCCATATTTCTATTTTAAGTTCCTTATCTGAGAGATTAAACAGAGAGTTGGGATTTTTAAGATCATCCAAAACATCATCCTCATTCTCAGTGCATTGTGTTTACCTACGAGCTTTCCGCATTGACACGCCAGTAGTGTGGTTTTTCCTGCGTGTTGTGATGGGGTTTATTGGTTAGAAAGAGTGCGCGGCCGCGAAGCCGCTCTTCTGGGGCTCCAAGAATTCAGCAAAGAAAGCAGCAGAGAAAGAGAGTCCCCTCAGTTCACAGTTCCCCCAGTAGGACGCAGTAGGGCGGAGTCTCCCGTAGGAGGAGCAACCAGCTCTCCAATTGGGAATCTCCTTAGCCAGCCGGTTCTTGCTCACTGATTAGTCAGCTGGCAGCCCCAGCTTGCAGCGACCTCTGGATTCACTTCTCAGGGCTCTGTTCTTTGGGGGGAGCTCCAAGAATTCAGCAAAGAAAGCAGCAGAGAAAGAGGGTCCCCTCAGTTCACAGTTTCCCCAGTAGGACGCAGTAGGGCGAGTCTCTAAATATCATTTATATTGCAGATTCCTAAATAGCTTGAACATAAACTATCCATGACCAGGGGACAATTATTATACTCTGTATTACTCACCATCTGTGCAGAATTGATCCTCCATCTTTTCATTACACTCTCAGTCATGATTAATTAGGGGTGAAATATGAATCCCTCTCTGAGCATATCCTGGAACTAATTTTTAAGTTAAAAAATAACAGTAGCAACTCTCAGAAATAGCCATAAGCAATAAGTATATGGCTGTAGAGACACCAAAACAGAATAAAAAGCTGAGTTCAATTAATAAGCATAAGATTAAATGAGAAACTTCACTGAACACAAATACAAGGATCTAAATTTTATTCCATCTGGACCCATAGGAAAAGGCTTCATTCTCTACTTGGAATTATTCATATTAGCAACCCAACTTCTGAGTTTTCATTATGTGCCTTTCTACAAGTGTGAAAGATGATGATGATGATTCTCTGGCAGATCCTAGGAGAGTTGTCAGACATCCCAATAAATAGGAATCAGACCTATTCTATGCATTTGAGTGCACCACTCATTGTCAATCTCCAGTATTTTCATGCCCACCCTGACTTTGGGGGGTGGGCAGTGAGCCAAGATAATGAGTGAATATCACTGTCCCTTGCTAAGTAAATTCTTCACTTCTCAGAATCACAAACAAGGAGTTAGGATCACAACAGTACTCTGGAACCAGCTTGTAGATACCCATTTGAAAAGCAATGATAAAACTTTCAGGAATTTTGTGAGCAATTGACATTATCCCAACAGCTTGAACAGCTTCAGTTAAATTATTTACACTGATCAAATTGGAAGACAAGATACATCAATATTCATGATTAAATATTGACCAGCACACCTCCTGATAATCCCTGGGATTTGAAAGACTCTTAGAGAGGGTCAGAACTTGAACAATCAATTTTGCGTTGTGTTGCACTCCAAGGGGTAAAAAATGAAGAACAATTAGTCAGTCCTAAAATAACAGACTTCAGAGAGATTTGAGAAGTATCCCACTGGGAGGAAAAAAAAAAAGACAGCAGCCAACAGTGTGTACCCAAAAAACCCACATGTTTTTTGGACAAACATGAGAATGGATTCCTTATCTCAGATTCTTTCAAAGTTCCACACAAGTACTATGAGGCATTAATAATGGATGCACCCTGTTGTTTTAGCAGTAAATATCTGTACATGAAACATAGCAGGCAGGGCCGAGCAATCATACAGCAGGTCAGATTCTTATCATGCATATGATCAACTCAGGACTGAGTCCCAGTATCCCAGAACTCAGAAGTGTTATCTAAGTACAGTGTCAGGAAAAAGCCTTAGCACTGCCAGGTGTGTCCCCCCAAAACAAACAAACATAGGATATTTCCTCAACCTGGCACGTCGGTGTCTAAAGGGATTTCCAAATATTTTATGCAGGAATCACTTCCTGTTTCCCCCTGAGATGTGCAGTAGATGCTGAGAGGCCCCTACCTCCAGGTAATGATCATCTGTCTTGGTCCTCTGACTGCCTTGACAGGACCACCAGCTTTAATGTCTCAATCCCTGAAGCTGAAAGCATGTGCTCAGCTTGACTTCTTTTTGTGACCTCATTTAGTAGTAAGGGGGCACAATCATGCACCCACAAGTGTAGGGTCCTAGATTATCAGAGGAGCATCCACCACAAAGGGAAAGAAAGAGGAAAATATCTAAAAACAATAATAATCATAAGATAGTATATTTGACAAGTGTTTGACATAAGGACAGTGGTGGAGAGTGTTTGGTGGGGAGAGGCTGTAGACACAAAGCATAAACATTAACACTCCTGTAAAACAGAAAAAAAGAAATAGCTGAGAACATCTCTCAAAGAATAGGAGTGAAGTGCTAATGAACTAATTAGCACTTGGGCATTGTTCACTAATAGTTCGGGTGTGAATAGAGTACCTGCTTTTGGAACTTAGAGGTTTGTTCTCAACACTTAATTAAGTAGAGTATTAACTATTCAAAGACAAAAGTTAAGTGTTGGATAATATGAGCACTTTGCAAAAAAAATTACAGATGATTCTCTAAAAGAAGTGTATTCAGTCAGTATGGTCTGAAATTACTGATATTCTTAGCTCTGCTGCTTGAGGTAAGTGTAACCATTTGTTCTATGCTACTTTGAACAGAAGTCACCAGCCACATAAAGACAGACACTGCCAACGACCACAGGATCTAATAGGCTTCCATTCCCTTCAAAGAAAGTACTCTGTGAATTGGATCTATTTCTGTGAAAGGAAATCATTGTTGCACTCTTAGTAGTCTTGAATTAGATTGCTGGTTCTATTCAATGCAGAATTGAATGGGTATCTATTGCTCCCAGGAGAAAAGCCAGCTTCTCTAAGTGTGAGATGCAGAAAGTTCCCTGGGGAGCTCACTTCTGAAATGGAGACATAAACAAGCTCCAGTGCTTCTGCGTTGGACCAACAACCAAACTGAAGTGGTCAAGAGCAAGAAACAGAATGGAAACAGAATGACCAGTTAGGCAAAATTTTTCACCTGATGAGCTTGGACACAGAAGCAGTCAATTCCAGAAAAACCTTGGTGCAGGGACACCAAACACATATCTGGGCACATGAAAATACATCTAACAGTGAGAGGTCAAGAACTGGTGAAGAAGTCTTCTGGAGAGAAAAGCAAGAGCAAACAGACTGGCATTGTATCTGTGGATAATCTATGGCTACAGCAATTAGAATGTGATTGATAAAAAGTAAGAAACCTCGAAGGGTTACTGTAGAATTTTGCAAAGCAATGTGGCTTAGTTATGTTCTGTACATCATTCTGAATCAATGGTGGTTGACCATTGTAATTCCTTCTAACTCCTATCAATCTAGCATCCCATCATATTCATATTCCATCTATTTCTTTACATCTCTGCTGTTTCCCCTTATGCCCACCCATCATCATTCTTACCTAGATAATAAAATCAACAGATAATTAAGTTCCTAACTTCTTTTGGGGGGAGGTTGGGTTTGGGGTCACACCTGGTGGTACTCAGGGGTTAACTCCTGGCTCTGTGCTCAGAAATTGCCCCTAGCAGACACGGGACCATATGGGATGCCAGGATTCAAACTGCTTCCGTCCTGTGTTGGTTGCATGCAAGGCAATGCCTTACCACTGTGCTATCGCTCTGGCTTCATTTCTTAACTTCTTATCCTGCTCCCACAGTTCATTTCTCATGCAACAACTAAAATTATATATATATATTGCAGGATAGTCAGATCATATAGCTCTCCTTATGAAAATTCTTCAAAGGCCCCTATAACACTCCTAATTCCAAAGCCCTTTTATTCTCTTTGTTTTTTTTTTAAATAATATATTTATTTAAGAACCATGATTACAAACATGCTTGTAGCTGGATTTCAGTTATAGAAAAAAATACCCCCCTTTCACCAGTGAAACTTTCCCACCACCAATGTCCCCCATGTCCCTCTTCTACCCACCCTCTGCCTGTCTTTAAGACAGGCAGTCTATTTCTCTCACTAACTACCATTGTTATGATAGTTGTTAGTGTAGTTATTTCTCTAATTTGGCTCACCACTCCTATGGTAAGCTTCATAGCATGGGCTGGTCCTTTCAGCCTTCATCTCTATTGTCTCTGGGTATTATTACAATGATGTCTTTTTTTTTTTTTTTGGTTTTTGGGCCACACCCGGTGACGCTCAAGGGTTACTCCTGGCTATTCACTCAGAAGTCGCTCGCTCCTGGCAGGCATAGAGGACCATATGGGGAACCGGGGGATCGAACCGCGGTCCGTCATAGGTTAGCGCTGGCACCTTATCTCCAGCACCACCACCCGGCCCCTCTTTTATTTTTCTTAAATCCCATAGATGAGTGAGACTATTCTGTGTCTATCTCTATTCCTCAGACTTATTTTACTCAGCACAATAGTTTCCATGTCCACCCATGTATAGGAAAATTTTATGACTTCATCTCTCCTGATGGCTGCATAATATTCCATTGTGTGTATATACCACAGTTTCTTTAGCCATTTATCTGTTGAAGGGCATCTTGGTTATTTCCAGATTTTGGCTATTGTAAATAGCACTACAATGAATATAGGTGTGAAGAAGGCATTTTTGTGTTGTGCTTTTGTGTCATTAGGGTACATCCCTAGGAATGGTATAGCTGGATCATATGGGAGTTTAATTTCCAGTTTTTTTTTTTTTTTTTTTGGTTTTTGGGCCACACCCAGTGACGCTCAGGGGTTACTCCTGGCTATGCGCTCAGAAGTCGCCCCTGGCCTGGGGGACCATATGGGGCACGGGGGATCGAACCGCGGTCCGTCCAAAGATAGCGCGGTAAGGCAGGCACCTTACCTCCAGCACCACCACCCGGCCCCAATTTCCAGTTTTTTGAGGAATCTCCATATTGTTTTCCATAAAGGTTGTACTAAATGGCATTTCCACCAACAGTGAGTAAGAGTTCCTTTCTCCCCACATCCCCACCAGCACTGATTGTTCTGGTTCTTTATGATGTGTGCCAGTCTCTGTGGTGTGAGATGGCACTTCATTGTTGTTTTGATTTGCATCTCTCTGATGATTAATGATGTGGATATCTATGGAAGTGGATATCTAAGGATATCTAAGTGATAAAGATATCTATAGTGATATCTAAGGATATCAAAAAAAAGTGGATCAAGCACTCCTATAATTAATTTGGAACAATAAATGTTCCCAAATAGCTAAAGCAACACTTAAGAAAAAAATGATGAGAGTCATCACTTTCCCCAACTTTAAATTATATTACAAAACAATAGTCATTTAAACAGCATGGCATTGGAATAAAGACAGACTTTCAGATCAATGGAATAGACCTGACTATTCAGAGAATGTCTCCAAGACATACAATCAACTAATCTTTGATAAAGGGGCAAAAAAATCCCACAGAATGAAACAAGGAAAGCCTCTTCAACAAGTGGTGTTGGGACAACTGGTCAGCCACATGCAAAAAAGGCAAATTCAGACCTCCAGCTAACACCATGCACAGAGGTCAAATTCAAATGAATTAAATACCTTGATATCAGACCCAGGGCCATAAGGTATATAGAAGAACACATAGGTAAAACATTCCATGACATTGAGACTAAAGACATCTTCAAGGAGGAAACATCACTCTCCAAACAAATGGAAGCAAAGATAAACAGCTGAGATTTTTAATTTTTTTTTTTTTGATTTTTGGGCCACAACCAGTGATGCTCAGGAGTTACTCCTGGCTATGCGCTCGGAAGTTGCTCTTGGCTTGGGGGACCATATGGGAAACCGGGGTATCGAACCGTGGTCCGTCCTAGGCCAGCGCAGGCAAGGCAGGCACCCTACCTCCAGTGCCACCACCCGGCTCCTGAGATTTTTTATTAAGCTGAGAAGCTTTTGCACCTCAAAGGAAATAATGATGAGGATACAAAGGCCACCCACAGAATGGGAGAAAATATTCACCCAATACCCATCAGGTAAGGGGTTAATATCAAAGACATACAAGTTACTGACAGAAGTTAACAAGAAAAAAACATCTAATCCCATCAAAAAATGGGGACAAGAAATGAATAGACATTTCCTCAAATAAAAATGCAAATGGCCAAAAGGCACATGAAAAAATGCACCACTAATCATCAGGGAAATGAAATCAAAACAATGGTGAGGAGCATCTCATTGCATATCGCCAGCCCTATTTCTCTGTCCCCAGCAGAATGTAACCCCACACAACAACAAAAATTAAAACTAAAGTTTCCTTAGAAAAATAGAAGTGCCCATTGCTTATTCCATGAAGTTGGCTGCTTTGGCATCATAATAGTAGAGTAGAATCTAAAATAGTAGTTTCATGGCACCTTACAAAGAATGCTTGCTGGGCCCGGGAGATAGCATGGAGGTAAGGCGTGTTTGCCTTTCATGCAAAAGGTCATCGGTTCGAATCCCGGTGCCCCATATGGTCCCCCGTGCCTGCCAGGAGCAATTTCTGAGCATGGAGCCAGGAGTAACCCCTGAGCACTGCCAGGTGTGACCCCCCCCCCCCAAAAAAAGAACAAAGAATGCTTGCTAACTCTAAAATGGATGTGTTGGAGTTTCAAAGAACAGAAAAAGAGAACAACTTATATGTTTGCCTCAGCCCGAACTGAAAATCTTACTTGCAATTTTTCAGTGATACACAAAGCTCATGGTGGACTTTTAATTGGTTTGCTTTGGATTTGAAGATCAATTTCTGAATAATTGACAGTTTTGAACTGTTGATTCTTCCATTTCAGGAATATAAAATAGCTTTTGTTTTCTTATTAGAGGTTCTTTCATTTTTCACTGCAATGTTTTATGGTTTTTATAGGATATGGGTATTTGTCAAATTTTCTCCTAAACACTTTTGGTGACAATCTATATAGCAATCTCAATATTTCAATGTTTGATGTCTAGTACATAGAAACATAAGATATTAGCTCCAATAGATTTTTTTTTTGGTTTTTGAGCCACACCCGGTGACGCTCAGGGGTTACTCCTGGCTATTCGCTCAGAAGTCGCTCCTGGCAGGCACGGGGGACCATATGGGGAACTGGGGGATCAAATGTCGGTCTGCCGTCCTAGGTTAGTGCAGGCACCTTATCTCCAGCACCACCGCCTGGCCCCCCAGCTCCAATAGATTTTTGACAGTTATCTGAGGTCTTCTCCTTTACCAACCAGGTTGCTTGTGAGTTTTGCTTTACCAGAAACTATGTCAGTCTTTTTTTTCACTTGCATTATTGCCCCAATTAGGATCTCCAGAACCTTGCCAAATAAGAATAGCAAGTGCAGATATACCTTTTTCTAGTTCCCTGTGATACAGCAAAATCCACTAGGATAAGGTTTTTGCAGGTATGTGCATTGTTTTTATTAGATTGAAAAAGTACCCTTCTAGTCTTGATTTGCTAAGAGTTTTTATTATGATGGATAAGGGCTTAATGCATCTAAAAGTTTTATCCTTTTGGATTTTCTTATTCACAGTACCAATCAAAGCACTATAAAACACCATAACATTTTTATTATGAAGCATTAATGGTCTGCAGAAAAGATGCCTAATGTCAGGACTGTCTGCCTTATTTTACAGGACATAGGAGTAGCAGAAAATGTTAGTGGAAAATTTAAAAGCTGTATACCTGACTCGTGTAATTGACTGCCATAGTGTCTAGTTTATTTAAATATAAACACTTTTAAAATCTTGGTACACTAGAAAAAATAGTTTCATGAGATAACTATCTAAGTCCATGAAAGAAACAATTTTGATGAGGGAAATGGCAAATAAGTACAATGAGATATATAGAGTTTATGAGATATTTTTAGGAAGCTACAATACTATTTAAGTTTCTAGATGTTAAAATGCATATCAAATACTGTTTTTCCCTCCTTGCAAGCTCATAAAAATTTAATTCTCAAAGCTCTACCCTGTAGAACAACTAATTTGAGTAAAATTGAGTCAGGCTTCCTTAATACCTAAAGAAATTTTAATAGCTTATAGACATCTCTCAGAATACTGTCTTTGAAAATTGATCTTCGGTGGGGAGGAGGGAGATCTGGGAAATTGGTGGTGGGAATGTTGCACTGGTGAAGGGGGGTGTTCTTTACATGACTGTAATCATACAATTATAATCATATTGGTAATCACGGTTTTTAAATAAAGAAAGAAAAAAAAAGAAAATTGATCTTCAAAAAAGTTTTAATTTAGGGACCAGAGAGATAGCTTAGTGGTAAGCCATTTGCCTTAGATGCAGAAGGATGGTGGTTCGAATCCCAGCATCCCATACGGTCCCCCGACCCTGCCAGAAGCAATTTCTGAGCATAGAGTTAGGAGTAACCCCTGAGCGCTGCCAGGTGTGACCCAAAAGCCAAAAAAAATTTTTTTAATTTAAATCTATCACTAAACAATCTATCTAGATTTGGCAAGATGCCTCTTTATTTTGCTATAGATTCAGCTCACAGAGATAAAATAAAATGGTCGCTATCCATGAGCATTCAGGAAACTGCGGAGAGTGGTCCCCAGAGCAAATGACAGAGCCAGCTGCTTGAGTTGGGTTGTGATATAAAGCATAAAAATAAAAGCCTTTCTAGGGGCCCGGGAGATAGCATGGAGGTAAGGCGCTTGCCTTTCATGCCAAAGGTCATCGGTTCGAATCCCGGTGCCCCATATGGTCCCCAGTGCCTGCCAGGAGCAATTTCTGAGCATGGAGCCAGGAGTAACCCCTGAGCACTGCCGGGTGTGACCCAAAAAAACAAACAAACAAAAATAAAATAAAATAAAATAAAAGCCTTTCCCACTGATTACCACCTATCATTCTCATCTAGAGAATAACAGTCTATACCTCTCTGGAAATAAGATAAAAATCCCTGGGAAGCAATCTTTCCCCACTCCAAAAAAATTTTTGTGTCTACTGACATACAGACTGAAAGAGCTGGAGTGTATCACCTACCTGGGCTAGAATCCCCCAGAAAACTGTCTTTCTGACATTATACTTTCAGCAGCTCTGGTTCAAAGAGCAACCAACTCATGCTGGACCACAAAAACAAAGCACATCTTTACTTTTTATCCAAATGGTTCCTGCTACATAAGCATCTTGCAATGGATTGGCCCTATCCTTTAGCAAAAGGACAGGCTAGATGGTAGCTCTCTGGGTTTTGCTGCATCTATTCTTTACTCTTCATCAAGCCAAATGTCCATTATATCCAGTTGTTTCTTAAATCCAGGCATCAAAAATTCTGTGGTAAGGTTGGTACCCAACAGAGTCATGATGTTAAAGGCATAATTGTATTTATATTACTGTTATGTGTTCATATTACTGCAGACTGAATTTATTCTCACTTCTTAAGGCAGTTCCATTGTACCATTAATTCTGTTTATAAGTAGTATTGAGTAGCCCAATTAAATATGCCACTCTATTAAGAGGCAGATCTTTTAATTGTAAGTGGCTCTGGAGAGTTTACATCTAATCCTGCTGAGAGAAACACAATTGAATTCTTTGCTTTTTCTTCTTTGAGGTGGGTCTGACAATTGGATTCCAAGAAAATATTCACTTTGAGGGGAGAAGTACATTTTCTCAGAACTGTGGAACCCAGTGGGGTACCCAGATTACAGAAAAAAATGAGAGAGAAAGAGGGACACAGAATTTAGAGGTGGGATTATGTCAGGGACAGTCCAATTTCTTTGTTTAGTTTTTTTATTTTTTGGTGGGGTGGGGGGTCACACCCAGCAGCGCTCAGGGGTTACTCCTGGCTCTATGCTCAGAAATCACCCCTGGCAGGCATGGGGGACCATATGGGATGCCGGGATTCAAACCAATAACCTTCTGCATGAAAGGCAAACGCCTTACCTCAATGCTATCTCTCCAGCTCCGACAGTCCAATTTATAAATAGCTTCTGAGGGTTTAGAACTACCGCCCCAAAAACAATAAGGTTCCCCCTTTTCCACTTTCTTTAGAAAATTCTTGATGAAATCCCATTGCACATACTTCTCAGATGGAAAGAAATTTCTCCCACTGCTGTGTTCTGTAATTTCACATTTTTTCTACCTTCCTTTAAAATATTCAAATCTTACCCCAATTGTCCCTTTAAACCTTAAAAAAATGATCTTTACTTTCCCTGATCAACACAGTTGTAAACAACTACATGATTCCTTAGTCAAAGAATTGATCATGATAGGGGTAAGAAGGTGGGGTGAGACTTGGGTGAACAGACTCCCATAAAAACACCCAAATATCCTCAATATGATTAGTGAATTGGAGAAACAGCATTCCAGAAACAAGACATCAGAGCTACTTGTTTCTCAGGTTCCACCGTGACATCTCAAAGGATTAGGTAAAGCAAGGGAAGAATGACTTTGTTAAGATGTCAGGTAGGCTCAGCAAAGAGAGGGAGAAAAGGCAACATATTGTGAGTATCTCCAGAACTGAGGAGTGTCTATGTAAAACTCCCACTCTTTGCAGAGTATGCATTATCATGCCTATTTTACAGATGAACTTACAGAGGTAAAATTGACACATCTTACCCATGATCACACAACTAAGACACCAACAAATAAGAGCTAAGCAAAGCAAAAGTCCATTGTATCTCCACCTATCTATATAGTCCCCTAAAATTCAAGAGATTCACATCAGAAACCATTGATTCCATGTGATTTTTGACTGCCAAGCTTCAATGGCACATGCTAAAAAAAAATAAATGACTCCATTATGTGATCCTGGAACACTGAGAAATAAGGAGATTAGTGTTGAAGAAAAGACTCCAGTTCTGCTTGAAATCTGTGAGACAGAGTCACAAATGACTACAAGAAACAGTTTGCATCTGAAGCTAAAAAAATAACTACCAATGGACTTGTGTTGGAACATGGGATGCCAGAAATAAATGAGCAACCTTGTAAATGCCAGTGTTTAATAGAGTAAAAGAATTTTTAAAGAATGACCAATAGGAAAGCTTAGGAAAGGAACCAAGATATGTCATATTCAGGTGTCTAAACTCACATGGGAAGTTTCGCTGATATCATCCAATACTTCAAGACCAGTGATGGTAAGTAAACATATACACACACATTCTCATACACAATGCATCATTGAACTTGCATCCCAGTTCAGTACATAAAAAAGATAGGCTTTTGCTTGGGAGGGTGAAGCCCGCTGTTGGTGGTGATGTGGGAAGAGAAAGACAAAGAGCTACTGAGCTCTTGTGGGAGGAATGTCGTTATCAGTAGCTAGGGGACAAACACAGAGGCAGGACTGTTTGACAGCCATCCAGCAAGATGCACTGGAAACACCATTTGTAGTAAATGTCAGCCTAATTAGTAACACTGAGGAGTAACCAGTTGATTCCAATCACTTGTACCTACAAAAACTTTTAGTAAGACCATAAACTCTTATGGATTCCTAGAGTAAAATGGTAAGTAGGTCTCCTTGGGATTCTTTCTTGCTAGCAAACATGAAAGATCTAAACAGTATGTTGACACTTTTTTTCATTCACTGTATATTGTAATATTGATATATTCCCCAGTTCACCTCACAGTGGATCAACTATATTTTTAGAAAGGTAAATATAAACTATAACTATATTTATGGTTGACTTCTGAAAGAAGATAAGTATTTTGTGAAGCAGTTGCAAAGCAGACTAATAAGAATTGGGGCCTGGGAGATAGCATGGAGGTAAGGCGTTTGCCTTTCATGCAAAAGGTCATCGGTTCGAATCCCGATGCCCCATATAGTCCCCCGTGCCTGCCAGGAGCAATTTCTGAGCATGGAGCCAGGAGTAACCCCTGAGCACTGCTGGGTGTGACCCAAAAACAAAAACAAACAAACAAACAAAAAAAAGAATTGAAGGCAGCAGGGGCCAGAGCAATAGAACACTGGTAGGCATTTGTTTTGCACACAGACAACCTGGGACAGACCCAGGTTTGATTCCCAGCATCCCATATTGTACTACAAGCCTGCCAGGAGCAATTTCTGAGAGCAGAGCCAGGAGTAACCCCATAACACACCAACAGGTGTGGCCCCAAAACAAAGAGAATTGAAGGCAGAGTGCAGTGGCCACAAAGCATCTGGGACAGTCAATCAGTCAATGGTTACATCATTTTTAAAGAAGTGAGTTCATCTGCTTGAGTTGCCATAGCAAAAAAAAAAAAAGAGAGATGGCTAGAGTAATAGAAGCTGGAAGTTCCATGCCAAGATTTAGTGTCTCATGAGAGGACTCTTCTTGATTTGTAGACATTATGGAAAAGGCTTATGTATGTGTATGTGGAATGAGGAGGAGAAGGAGAAGGAGGAGGAAGAAGAATAAAAAGAAGAAGGGGGGAGGAGTGGGAGAAAGGGGAAAAGAGGGTAAGAAGAAGGAAGGGAAGGTCATATTTGCTGGGACAAGGAATTAAAGCTTGTACATCATTTAGAAGAACAGAATTAATCTCAACAGCAACACAAACTAGAGCTGTTTCTGGAGAGGTATTAGAGAGATTAAGGTACATACCTTTTGACCAACTTGCTTTGATTCCAAGTACCAAATAGTCACCCATCACAAGGTACATATCTGAAGTTTCTCAAGCACCACTGAGTTGATCCCTATACCACAGAGTGGGAACAGAACCTCATCCTCTGATCTTTCATTGAACCACCCACCTGAGAGCTGGCTAAGAATCATAGGAGAGGGACGTTGGGCCTCCTAAGCACCTCTTGGGAGGTCCCTCCTCTTCCTCAATACTAGAGTTAATATCATACTTAGTTGTAACCCATCAAAAATATTTTTGTTGGGGTTAGGAATAGCATAATAATAATAACATAATTAATTCTATCACTCAACACTGTACCTAATTCTATTATTCAATACTGTCTGTAAGTACTACCTACACCTAATTACAGATTCATAAATATGTATACTATATATACTATGAAAAAGGGATCTCATTATCTTTAAAATGTCCACCTTGTCTAAGTTCAATCAGATCACAGAATGACAAACTGATCCTAAAATTCATAAGAAAAGACAAAGTTAAGAGCAGCACAGTTGAAGAAAGAAAATAATAGCTGCCAATACTTCCCAGGTAGTCCTATCCAGGCTGAGAACTTCTGTGGCATTCTAAGAATGGGTAGTGGCAGATTCCCTTTTTGTAGCCCAGTGACACACCCTACAACTTTTGACACAAATGGCCCAGCTTCGTGACTGAACACCAATAGTACAAACAGCTGAATTCTCAGGTAGGAAGGACTACAAGGCTGAAAACTCCAGAGCTATTTTCAGAATAAGTTAAGTCAAGACCCATCCTCACCATCTTCCTGGCAGAAACATGGCCCAGGGTAAAAATCACCCCATGTGCCGTATCTCCAACCCCAGGTGAGCAGGCCTAATGCAGGGTTGCACATGAAATAATCCAAATCAGGCTAGGGATGAAACAGGTGTAATCTGGCAATCTTCTGCCTCATATGGAGAGCAAACTGCCCTCCATAATGGTCTTTTTTAAGTACAGAGACCACTGGAGTAAGGGCAAAGTAAGAACAGATAGCTCAGGCTATCCTGAGCCTGTACTGCCCAGGTTTACATATAAGACAATCTCTATTTTGGGGTAGAACCAAATTGTAAACAAATAGATCCAAAGGAACTAGGGATGATCTTTGTTTTGGGTGAAACCAAGTTGTAAACAAACAGATACAAAGAAAGGAGGGATGGTTTTTGTTTAGGTGTAATAAAACATGGTATAATCTAACAACTGCCCCTTTTTTGTTCAAAAATTGAGAAAGGTACTTAAGTCTTGTTCTATTCTCTGCAAGAGGCAGGCACCCCAGACCACTTATAAAAGTGGTTGTTATCTCCTCTACAAAACTTCAAAAGAAAGTAATAGCCACTGGTACTTCCCAAGTAGTTTAGTCCAGGCTGATATCTCTGTGGAATTCTTAGAATGGGAGGGGGCAGGGGCCCGGGAGATAGCATGGAGGTAAGGCGTTTGCCTTTCATGCAAAAGGTCATCGGTTGGAATCCCGGTGCCCCATATGGTCCCCCCATGCCTGCCAGGAGCAATTTCTGAGCATGGAGCCAGGAGTAACCCCTGAGCACTGCCGGGTGTGACCCAAAAAAACCAAAAAAAAAAAAAAAAAGAATGAGAGGGGGCAGATTCTTCTTTCTGCATGAACCACAGTAATCCAGTGTCACATCCTATATCCTTCAACAGAAACAGCTCATCTCAGCAAATGAACCTTATCACTGGCAAGTCACCACATTTATGCAGATCTATAAATCCTGGACACCTCAAAATGTTATAGTACTATCAGACCAGTAGTATCACAGGAAATCTGATGAGAGAGCTACATTATAATCTACCAAGGTCAGTAAGCCTGAACAGTCATACAGAAGGCTCAGCTATAGCACCAGCCACAGCCCAGTAAATTTTTAGATATGCTCTTAGAGATATAACAGTTATTTCAAATTAACCCTTGTTGATTTAAGTTTTAATAGTTCCATTTTTCTTTGTGTTGTAACAAACAATATGAAGTAAATCTGGGGCCGGAAAGATAGCATGGAGGTTAAGGTGTTTGCCTTGCATGCTGAAGGATGGTGGTTCAAATCCCGGCATCCCATATGGCCCCCCGAGCCTGCCAGGGGTGATTTCTGAGCGTAGAGCCAGGAGTAGCCCTTGAGCACTGCTGGGTATGACGCCCCCCCCCAAAAAATAAAATAAAATAAAATAAATGAAGTAAATCTGATTGTGTTTACAAGGAGGCAGACTATGATGGTGAATGGAAAATTGAGGACAATGATGAAAGGAAGGTCTCTGAACAGCTTGGTAAATCATAGTATTATAATTAAAAAAATTTTAAGAGAAGTATAGTTAAGAGCAAAAAAAATGTTGTGAAGATTTTATATATCTGACTTAGAAAATTACAATGTCAAAGACAGTAGAAAACAAGCTTGGAGAAAATTACTAATAGATCAAAGAATATCCTGAACTATGGCAGGCATAATCTCCAATCAATATTTAGAAGGACTAAGTCAATAAGAGTTGCCATAATTAGTTGAGCAAATGGCAGCTTTTAACACTCACAAAAGGCAAGTTCAGATAATTAAAAACCTAATGGTTAAAACAGAAACTTGAAAACTTGTAGATGTATAAAGTTTTATACTTTAGAACTTAGAGGATGCACACATAAACACACTATAAAACACTACACTGTAAATGGAAATACTAATATATTTCCATTAAAATAAACATAATTTTATGAACTAAAGATGATATTCAATGAATAAATAAGCTGTACTTGAGGGAAAAAATCACTATACAAATCACCCACTGGGTTCCAGTATACAGAGATATTTTTTAAAAATGTTAAATGCCAGCAAGTAATAGAATACATAAATTTTAAAACTTGGAGTAAGTTAAAGTAACAATAATCTACAGTAGCAAGAATGAATCAAATAGAACACCATCTGTCAACACAGATAAATCATCATGGTGGGTGAAATAAAACAAACTCCACATTGTATTCATTGAATATAATTCTTTCATACATACATAAAATCTAAAAATAGTAAAAATTATCATGATGTTTATAAATAAGTACAGGAAAAACACAAAAATTGTAAACACCATAAAAAAGATAATGGTTGGTTCTGTTACAGCTAACTACACTAAATACTCCCTCCCCCCCCTTTTTTTTAAATATATATTTATTTGGGAGCTGGAGAGATAGCACAGCGATAGGGGATTTGTCTTGCACACAGGTGACCTAGGATGGCCTTGGGTTCAATTCCCAGCATCCCATATGGTCCCCTGAGCTTACCAGGAGCAATTTCTGAGTGCAGAACTAGAGTAAACCCTGAGCACCACCAGGTATGGCCCCAAAACCAACCAAACAAATCAATACCAGCATCTGCTGTTAATATATATATATATATACCATTATATATCATATATATTATATATATACACATACCTATATAGGTAGGTATATACTTTTCCTATTTTCTGGCATATTAGACTACTGGGCATATAAGATGACCCCCTACTTTTCCTCTTAAAATATAGGGTTTGGGTTATATTCACTGTATAAAACTACCTTTCTTTTAATGCAAACCAAAAGGAAATTAAAAATTTAAGAGAAAAAGAGTAGAACCCTCAAAGGTTAACAGTATATGTTTAATAAAGTTAGACTTTGGAGTCCCAACAATCATTTTACATTTGTCATTTGTAGTAAGTGACTGATTTTTTAATTGGGATCTACATTGAGAGCAAGGAGAGGGGGCTCCTCCAAGAGCAGCTGGCTGGGGAGCAGTGATTAATAGGACAGCTAGAGGGAGACAGCTCCTCCTCTGTGTTCCATAAATCTCTACAGAGGACTGAGCACCCGAAAGCCTCATACCAGGCAGCTGCTTGAGATGCGTGCTTAGTAACTCAGCTCCTGTGTGTGCCCTGAAAGTTGAATGAGGACAAGCAGAGGACTGAGTGATGACGCCTGGCAGCTGGATGGGATGCAGCAGTAAGAGGGGGTGGATCACTCGTCTCTGAAGCTGGAGTAAGTTTCAGCATGCCGTATACTGGCATATAAGACGACCCCCGACTTTTAAGAAGCTTTTGATGGCTTAAAAAGTCGTCTTATGGGGCCGGAGAAATAGCATGGAGATAAGGCATTTGCCTTTCATGCAGAAGGTCAGTGGTTTGAATCCCGGCACCCCAGATGGTCCCCCGAGCCTGCCAGGAGCAATTTCTGAGCATACAGCCAGGAATAACCCCTGAGTGCTGCCGGGTGTGACCCCCCCCAAAAAAACAGTTGTCTTATATGACGGAAAATACGGTGTACACACATATAGGTATATATACTAGGCACCATAATTACAAACATATAAATGGGTTTGGTTTCAGTTATAGAAAAGAACACACACCCCCTTCACAAGTGCAACCTTCCCACCATCAATGCCCCCATCTCCCTCTTCCCCTACCCCCTGCCTGTCTTCAAGACAAATATTTTATTTCTGGGTTGTTTTTTGGGTTTTTTGTTTTTTGGGGGGACCACACCCAGTGACGCTCAGGGTTTACTCCTGGTTGTGCACTCAGAAACCGCTCCTGGCTTAAGGGACCATATAATAGGACACCCAGGGATCGAACTGCAGTCTTTCCTAGGCTAACACCGGCAAGACAGTTGTTTTACCACTTCACGCCACCACTCCAGCCCAGACATTCTATTTCTCTCACTCACTACCATTATTATGATAGTTGTTATTGTAGTTATTTCTTTAACTGCACTCACCAATCTTTGTGGTAAGCTTCATATCGTGGGCTGGTCCTTCCAACCCTCATTTCTATTGTCTCTGAGTATTATTACCATACTGTCTTTTATATTTCTTAAATTCCACAGATGAGTGAGACAATTCTGTGTCTATCTCTTTCTCTCTGACTTATTTCACTCAGTATAATAGTTTCCTTATCCATCCATGTGTAGAAAAATTTCATGACTTTATTTTTTCCTGGAAGCTGCATAGTATTCCATTGTGTATATATACCATAGTTTCTTTAGCCATTCATCTGTTGTCAGGCATCAGGATTGTTTTCAGATTCTGGCTATTGTAAATAGAGTTACAATGAACACAGGACACAAAATATTTCCGATGGGCCTAATAATTTCACTTCTTAAAAGAAATCTCCTAGTTATCTAAAATTACATAAATGTTCAATTTGGGGTGGATTTTGCCTACTTTATTCATATACTCCTTGAAACTTATCAGAAATATATCTTATACTTTTTTTTTTGCAATACCATGAATCAAACCCAAGGTTTTATATGTGCAAGGCAGGTAACCAATGAATCACATTACCATTCCTAGACACAAAATATTTAAATTCTCATTTTTGATAAATCTTTTTGGATTGTTAATTAAACAGTATGAATGATAGTAAGTGATTACAAGTATTATATTCTTGGTAATGTGAATTAGTGTGACTTTTCAGAAAATCAACCTAAATGATTGTTGCATATTCATTTCAGAAATGTGTCACAAGAAAATAATAAAGTAGGAAAAGATATACATAAAATGTTTGTACAGCTGCCTATAAAATCCGAAACATGGCTTTTAATCACCAGTCAACTGAGTCTTAACTGAGCACTGAAAGCTCTTTCGTGTTATATAAGTCATGATAAGAGGCAGACACTGGAGTGTTTGCATAGCATAGTCCTAGGCACAAACCTGTGACTTGATATCAAAGGACATGGAAAAATATCCCAAACTCATTAGTGAGAATGCAGTACTAAATGTGCTCATTAAGTTTATTTAGATTGTAAGCAGAAAAGAAAAGAAAAAACTGAGTCTGTCTAGTATAAGAAAAGAGGTAGAAGGAAGAAGAATGTGGGAAAGGAGAGAGAATAGATCACTAGTATGTTCTCTCAAATTTATGACAACCGAAAAGATGTATTCTGAAAATCTTTTTAAAAATATGTATTCTCGGTTTTACTCATCTCTTCTCTTCTTCCTCTCCTCTCCTTCCTTTCCCTTCCCTGAAAAATTTCTCTCTTCCTTCCTTCCTTCCTTCCTTCCTCCCTTCTTCCCTTCCTCCCTCCCTCCCTTTCTTTCTTTTCTTTCTTTCTTTCTTTCTTTTCTTTCTTTCTTTCTTTCTTTCTCCCTTCCTTCCTTCCTTCCTTCCTCCTTCCTTCCTTCCTTCTTCCCTCCATTCCTTCCTCCCTCCTCCCTCTTTCTTTCTTTCTTTCTCTTTCTTTCTTTCTTTCTTTCTTTCTTTCTTTCTTTCTTTCTTTCTTTCTTTCTTTCTTTCTTTCTTTCTTTCTCCCTTTCTCCCTTCCTTCCTTCCTTCCTTCCTCCCTCCCTTCTTCCCTCCATTCCTTCCTCCCTCCCTCTCTCTCTCTTTCTTTCTTTCCTTTCTTTCTAAAAAAATATGTATTCTCTGCAGGGATATTTTTAGAGATTATAAAAAGATAAGACAAATAAGAGAGTAGAAAGGGTAGAAATCAACATAGTTTCAAGGACCTCAAAAGAGAAAATATTCCATATTGGATCACAGGTCTAAACCCCAACCAACTTTGGATCATCAGGAAACAGAAACCGGTCCTGAAGGTTTTGAGCTACCAAGTTCTGGTGAGTGGGGTGTTTCCAGAGTGAGAAAGATTATTGTGTACCTCCCCAGTGGTAGCCACTACCAGTAGGATGCATTTTGTAATATAATACAAGTATTATATACTCCATTCACTGCAGGATGCTATTAATGACTAATGCTTGCTTTCTTTTACAAGTGTGTACCTTTATCTTCAATGAACATGCATTTTTAAAATTTTAAATTAAAAATGTGTTCAATTAAAAACTGGATAAAGGAGTTGCCTTCTTTCAGGGGGAGAGACAACCTGTCACTTCATAATAAGCTCATAGATTGTAGGAGGGCCATGACAAGCCTGAAGGTACAAAGCTTCCAACTGACGATTTAGAAAGGAAAGTAACCACCAGTTCCACCTCACTCAACTGTCTTCCCACCTCCCTTCCCCTGTCACTCACCCAAATTCGTTCCCTGATACCAGAACGGAGAAGGAAAGAAGATTATTCTGCAGGGCACAGGCTAAAAGAAAGACTATAAACTCAAATCCTCCCTGAAGAAGCAAACAGTTTGCAGCTGTCAATTCAGAGATCATTTATTTGCTGATTTACTATTTTGTATATGTGGAGACTTTGACAGAATCTCTCTGCCTCTTTGTGGGGGAAAGGTACTATTGGTCTCTCCTTTATATGCATATAATATTACAAGAGGGAATATATTACACATATTCTTTTAAATACCTCATGTGTCCCTTGCCCTGCCTGTTCTGGGAACCTCATGAATATTCATTTGACAGATGCTGGCCAATATTATTGCAAGATGGAGCAGTTCAGTGTTTGACAACAGATTTATCTTGGCATTTTCTATATGCATGTCTGAAAGGAATCAATGGCTATTAAGAACCTTTGTTTTTCATCTTTACAGGGGTTGTTATGAAGGATCACTCAAGGGATAGTTGGGACAGTAGCTTTTATCTGAAATACTCATAAATTGTAGTACCATATTTATCTCACCCTCTAGATGATTAACAAGTTAAGGAAAGGAATTGCAGGGGCTGGAGTATAGTGGGTAGGGCATTTGCCTTGCATAACACAGCTGAACTAGGTTTAGGTTCAATCCCTATCATCCTTATGGTCCTTGAATACCACCAGGAGCAATTCCTGAATACAGAGTCAGGAATAACCCTTGTGCATTGCTGGATTGCCCCCCCCCCCCAGGAATTTGTCTTAACATATCAAGAAGAGCTACTTAGTGCATGGTGGTGATGGATGTAGGAAGGAAGAATGAGATCCTCAAAATTTATCTCTTAGGTACATGCATAAGGTAATAAGAAGAGGAAGAATAATATAGAAATACGGACTCTTAGGGGCCTGGGAGATAGCATGGAGGTAAGGCATTTGCCTTTCATGCAAAAAGGTCGTTGGTTCGAATCCCGGTGCCCCATATGGTCCCCCGTGCCTGCCAGGAGCAATTTCTGAGCATGGAGTCAGGAGTAACCCC
>PVKC010016123.1:0-20996 GCA_004027635.1 Crocidura indochinensis
GAGTACTGCTCAGGAGTGATCAGAGACAAGAACAAGCCATGAGCAACTGGATGTTGACCTAAATTCTCATGCTCCCCAAACAGAAAGGAAGAGGTGAGGAGGGAGTTTTCCCTTACAGAACCAAGTACTGTGTGTGGGAATTGTTAAAAATACATCAAAATCTTTTTCGTTTTATTTTATTTTATTTTTTCATTTGGCTCAGGAGTTTAAAATCTGACAGTGGGCCTTGCAAGCCACTGGACTAGGTTCCATGTTCTATCCGTGGCATCATATATGGTCCCCTGTGCTTCACCAGGAAGAACCCCTGAGTATTGCCAGGTGTGGCCCCAAAACAAAAACAAATAAAAAAAAAGTTCTAGTCTGGTGGTAAGGAAACGAAGCCATAGACTCACTGCCTGCTCAGACCATGTGGTGTACAGAGAGAAAACAGTCCTGATGCGAATAATGATGAGAGGAAAAACTAACAGTAATGTAGGGGGGACTAGAGGTAAATGTTAACTTCTCTCCTCACAGAGGGGGCCTGGAGAAGTAGTCTAATGCTCCTTCAATAGCCAGAGACAGTCACAGTCATATGGGTGTTATAGGGCAGAGAGAGGTATCCTAGAAAAGAGACAAGTAGGGACTTGGAGTAGAGGCTAATGTGCTTGCCTCACACACAGCCAACTATGGCTCAATGCCCAGTATATGATCCCCCAAGCACCAGGAGTGACCCAATTCTGTAAATTGCAACAGAATCTATGAACAGAGTGAGTGCAGCCAGATGTGGCCCTGGGAAGAAAGGGGGGAAGAAATGGAGGAAGGAAATAGGGAGAGAGGGAAGGAGGAATGAAAGAAAGGGAGTTTAAAAAAAGGAAGGAGACAAGTAAATTGCAGCTGAATCTGAGGAGTAATTGTGTCCTACCCTGCATTCTGTTCTTTCTCACCACCCTCTTGCCAT
The DNA here is from genome assembly GCA_004027635.1 of Crocidura indochinensis. Lineage (NCBI taxonomy): Eukaryota > Metazoa > Chordata > Mammalia > Eulipotyphla > Soricidae > Crocidura > Crocidura indochinensis. The sequence goes on from PVKC010016123.1 coordinate 938, forward strand.
CCGACAACCCTACTCTTTCGTCTTTGCACAAGAAAACATAAGCTCCAGGAAGGCAGGGGTGCCCTGTCTGGTCTGTGCTATTGTGTCACCAGCCCAGGGCCATGCTCACACTCTGACTCCAAAAGAATTGTGGTGTGAATGGATGTAACTGACCCTTGAGGAACAGTGATTTGGGTGGGGCAGGCCCACTTCCCTGTAGATTTTTCTTTAAGGGGTATGTGAGGAGGTTTGGCCACAACTTGAGATGATCAGGGCTTACTCCTGGCACTATACCTGGGTCAGCCACGTGTAGGTGGGTAGTGTCTTACTCACTGTACTACTGCTCCAGCCCCTCTGTGAATTTCTTTCCACCCATTCTTTTCTTCCTCCTCAGCCTGCTCTATGCTGAGGGAGGACACATAGGAGGAACACCTCTCTGATAACTTACTCACAATTGTCTTTCATCCAGATGGTAGGCCCCACTGCTAGCTTTTTCTCCATCACCTTTTCTAATTTAGGCACCATGATTTGAGATGTGTTAAGAGCAATTCTGTAGGAAACATACCTTGCTATACCACACACAGCACCAGAGTCACTTATTCTCTCCTGTATTTTTTTGGTGTGTGGGATACCTGGCCCCACTTAATGGTACTCAAGGGTCACTCTCACCTGAAAAACCCCACTGTCATCAACAGTGAATGGTGACAGCAGAGTCAGTGAGTAGCCTCGAGTAAACCCCATGAGCGTTATCAAGCTGTGTTCTGCATGACCTAGACTGGTTAAGCTCATGCAGCACCGTTCGATAACCGAAAGTCACTAGGCTGGCCAAGAATCTGACTAAGGAAATTAGTCTGCAGGAAATTCCACTTGGAAGGCTTCATGTCCTTGCTCCAAGAAGCACTTGAGCTCTGCGGGGTATTCGGGGATATTTGTTTGCAGTACTGAATGCATGAATATCCCTTCAGAGAGGGAAGCTGGTCTGAGCTGTGCTTTAGAAATGACCAGGACCTTACTACAAGGAAGAGCGGGTACTTATTTGTGGTCAGAACTGGACCCCCCAGGGGACAGAGCAATGCATGGCAGTGGGATGGGGGTGAGGGGTTACCTCTCTGATTTCCAAGTCAATGCCGTATAGTGTCCTCTGCAGGCGGTGGATCCCGGGGTGCGGGTGTTTGCCCTCTTCCTCCTCGGGGCTGGGCCGCTCGTCGCTGTCCAGGAGGAGATGGCCCCTTTGCTCCGCCAGCACCGCCTGATGCTCAGTGTGCTGCAGCTGCCGCCCCTTCTCTTTCTTGGCCCTGGCAGCCCTCTTGCTTTTTTTCATTTTGGGGGTCAGCTTGGGCGAGTTCTGGATACTGGCGTGGGAGGAGTCCCAGGCCAGGGTGGCATTTGTCATCTCTATCTTGATGTGAGGACTGGCTGGCTTTTTCTTTATCATGTGAACCTCTTCCATTAGAAACAAACTCTGATAGGAGTTGTGAGAGAGGTGCAAAGATGAGACACTGGATCAAGACCAGGGAGACAAGCCTAGGGCGCACACTCACGTAGCAAAACACATCAGGCTATACAGTGGAAGGCAGCTGAAGGGCAAAAGGCAGCTCATTAGTGTGGCCCAGCCGCAGGCCCGTGGACACTCACTCCGGGGAGGGACCTGGCCTGGTGCACCGTTCAACACCCTACACGTTCTCAACTGCCTCTAGCTTCTCTATGAGACTTAATGTCTATGCTTTCCTTGGGATTTGCTGAGTCACACCCAGGAGTAGCTGAGTCACCAGAAGAAAAACAAGAAAACCAGTGGAAAAGCCCAAAGGTACACATGGTCTCTTACTCAGACCCTCATCACTGTTTCCCGAGAAACCCAAAGCCTGTGCATAAGGTAGGAGGTTGGGTGGGGTATCGATTTAGTATCCTCAGAGTTCTTTCCCGAAGCTTGTGAGGATATTCAACAGCCAAAGGCATGGGCAGGTGGAGGAATTGGGGGCACCGTTCAGTCTCCTGTTAAGAGCCAGACTGTTCCCAACGCTTCTTGGGGTTCCCCTGAGTTAGGCCAGGGGGAATAGAAGGTCTGCTGGAAGAGGGAAGGAGAGTTTTTGAAAGTTGGTCTGAAGGAGTAAGCCTGACCAATCACAGCCCTGTGGCCACATTCTTAAGCCAGTGGCTTCTACAAGATGTCATCCATTAGGAATCCCAACAGAGAAAAATGCTTTTGTATCAGTAAAAGATAATTGAAGGCAAGGAGAGAGACAGTAGGGAGACGGGCAAGGTGCTTGCCTTGCATGCAACTAACCCAGGTTTGCTCCCCAGCAGCACATGGCTTCCTGTGCATTATGGGGTGATCAGGTCATACCCAACATCATGGAGCCTACATCTTTACACCTTCACATAGATAGAGCTGCTAGCCTAGTTGGCTGAGAAGAGCCACGAAGAGCCCTCCAAGGGCTCCTGAGCATCCCTTGGGAGAAGCCCCTCACTGATTCTCCCCCACCCCAAAGCCACTTACCATATGAGTCTTTAAAGAGACACTAACATACTGGGTCAGAGCTCTGCTTAGTAACTGAGGAGGCCCCCAACTGTGGCCCAAGCAAGTCCCCTTTCCTGTTGCTTTTTGGTGGGTTCTTGGTGGTGCTCCTCAAAGAGCACCTGTCACTCCTGAGTCTAGTGTTCCTACAAGGGTCACAGTTCATTTTTAATCTAGATTATCTTCATTTGGCCAACCTTAGTTTTAATTCTTGCTTCCCACCAATAGTTGTAGGCAGCATGTCAGGAAAATGAAACCCGCCCCAACAGATGACACACATCCCATTACCACACACACACACACACACACACACCCTGAGGCCTCAATAAATTCCTAACACAAAACTCTGACCTTTGCTGCTTGATGCCCACCTCTCCTAATTCACAGGCCCAGTAGCCCCTCAGTCATCCCAAGAGGGTTTCTACTTCCAGCCCATCCAGATAGTACAGTTGAGAGGAGAATATTCCATAAGCACCCAACTTCCCACAAGACCCCAACCCATTAGACAAACTCCCTCTTTTTTTCCCCCTTGGGCCACCAGCATGCTCTTGGGTTTCTCTAGGATTTACACTCAGAAATAACTTGTGGCAGGTTCAGAGGACCATATAGGATGCTGGGGATTGAACCAAGGTTAGCAGCATGCGAGGCAAACGCCCTCCTTACCCCTTGTGCACTTTCAGACACACCCAGCAATGCTCAGGGGTTATTCCTGGTTCTGAGATCAGCAAACATTCTTGACAGGATGCAGGGGCCATAGGGGGATTGAAACTGGGTAAGCCACATGCAAGACAAGTACTCTACCCATTGTGCTATTGCTCTGGCCCAACCACTCCCTCTTTTACTGGAAGAATCAAGCCAGAATGTCTGTGGAGCAGAGCACATATATGTAAATGTCCAGAGATAGAGTGGGGAATAAGAAGGCAAATTCGGCTTCAATTAGTAATTCGGAAGCTTGCTGAAAAGATGGAGTTCTTTTGTGTAAAGCTGCTCACTTTAGAGTATAAAATTCTCTAAAGTAAGCAACAAGCGCCCAGTCAATGAGAAAAACCAAGCTTAAACTATAAATTCTGATTCCTTCATTCAGTATGCCACCATGCCGACCCACCACCCAGGATGGCTGGATACGAATTAGAGGCACACACATTTGCTTCCTGCAGTGGCTGTATAGTGGCTCAGCAGAAAAATAAAGCTTGACTTAGAATCCTGGTTTTCCCATTGGCTCTGCTCTTGGCCAGCCTCCTGGAGATCCAGGAGGTCCTAGGAGTCCATTCTTGGGGACTTGTGACACAACAAGTCAGAAAAATCTTGGCAAGCCAGTCTTCACTCTTCCTAACAGGAAAATCCAATGTTTTCTCTCATCATCTAAGGTGGTGGTTTTACTCCTCAAACACCTCGAAGCCAACACGGGGCTCCTGCACTGCTCTTGCTACTCAGGCAGCACTAGCAGGAATGTGGGGAGCAACAGGTCCCACACTCCTTTGGTTTTTGTTTCAAGAAATGAACCAATTTTTTTTTTTTTTTTTGGTTTTTGGGCCACACCCGGCAGTGCTCAGAGGATACTCCTGGCTGTCTGCTCAGGAATAGCTCCTAGCAGGCATGGGGGACCATATGGGACACCGGGATTCGAACCAACCACCTTTGGTCCTGGATCGGCTGCTTGCAAGGCAAACACCACTGTGCTATCTCTCCGGGCCCCATGAACCAATTTTTAAGTATAGGTCTTGCCTGTCTCATACGTTTATATGGGTCCAAAAGTACAAAGAACAGTGAAGATCTGAAAAACTAAACACCTATAAGAAGAACGCCTGACACGTCATTGCCTTTCTGAGCAGTTCACTGCAAGGACTGTCCCAGAAGGCACAAGTACAGGGCAGGAAACAGGAAACACCAACAGCATGAGGACCAGTTACATTATGTGTGTTTCTGTGAGGAGGAGGTAGTCTCTCTCATGTAAGGCATGTGGGTTTTGTTTAGATTGGGAGGGGTCACACCCAGTAGTGCTCATGAATTATCCTGGCTCTACACTCAAGCATCACTCCTAGAAGGGACTGAGGGACCATCAGGGATGCTGACAATGGAACCCTTTTCAGCTGTGTGCGAGGAAAATGCTCCAACCCCAAAGCATGCGTTTTCCCGCTGAGCTACATCCGGGGTTCAGCAATCACATTCTGGAAGTGGTTGATGGCAGGATGGGTTGGGGAAAGCCACCTGCTGGTTCTGAGTTTATAGGTCTAAATCACTTCTGGGGCTCAATGAATCAAGCTCTATATATCTATGTCAGGCCTAGGCAAAAGGGATAAGCTCTAGAAGGAACTGGAGTCCTGGGGACCCCAGATAATTTCAACTCCACCACTGCCACTTTCTTACCAACTCACCAGAAAGTGAGCGGAAGCCCAAGAAGCTGGCCCAGTGCGGTTGCTGGGATAAAGGAGGCCAGGGAGGCCTCTATGTTAGGAGTGGAGCCGGGTGCCACTTACCTTAAACCTGTCAACAGCAACTGATGCTTCTGAGAGGGATTTAACAGAAAATGGTGTAACTTTCAGAGCAAATGTCATGGAATTGAAGACAGTCACCACTGTGAATGCCTGAAAAAACAGGAAAAGAAAAAATATAGAGCTGATAGAAAAGACGACAGAACTACGTTAGCCCTTGGTACTGTTTTTATCTGTCTTATGTAATGGCCTTTCATATTAGATTTAACTTGGAGAAAAAGAGAATTTAGTTGTTTCTAAAGAAGTTTTGAAACTGTGGGGCTGGAAAGATACTAAGAATAGGAAGGGTACTTGCCTTGAACAGGGCCAGCCTAGGTTTGATCCCCAGCATCCCCATTTGTTTCCCTTAGTATTGTCAGGAATAATCCTTAAATGTAGAGCCAGGAGTAAAGCCAGAGCACGACTGGGTATGACCCCAAAACAGCAACAACAGAAGTTTAGAAACCACAGTTCATTAGTGATTCTCAAGTTTATTTTGGCCACACCCAGCAGTATTCAGGGATTATTCCTGGCTCTGCACTTAGGGATTAGTCCTGGTGGTACAAGGGGGATCATTTGGGATGCCAGGGATCGAATCCAGGTTGACCACACACTAGGCAAGCACCCTACCTTGCTATACTATTACTCCAGCCCCTGTTCCCCCAGTTTAAAAGCAAGTGATTCAGAATAATACTACATATGTGTTATAACAGCTATTAGTTGTGGTAAATTTCCTTTAATAGATATTGGTGTGTTTACCCCCTGCCTGTGGTGAGAATGGGCCTGATAAGCCTCTCTGAAAATTGGCTACCGGCTGGAAGTGAGACTCAAAGTTTCAAAGAAAAAAAGGTGCATTGAGAATAAACAAAGCAGGAGCTCGATGAGAGGAGCATAGGAGAGTGTTGCAGAACAGCTATCTGAAAGTATCTGGCATCCTTCACAACAGCACTAGCCTGAATCACTGCTCTATGACGAATAATGCTATTTTTTGTCTTAGTTGCCACGTAAGTGAGAGATGCCCTGTCTTCTCCAGATAGAATTTTGAGGGAAGTGTTTATCATTTCATGGGTTTGTGGTGTGGCTCTAGGAAAATTTTTGCATTAGTGAAGCTGCAGGCTCTGCTAGTGGCTCTGAAGCTTTGGGGGTTGTTGATGCTTTCTCTGCCCACAGGACTGTTTTTCGTTTCTAGCTGAGAAAGATTCTTGGCCCAGAAAGGATTGCAAACAATATCACTGGCTCTGACAGAGAAGTTATTTGCAGAGTGCACTAGATTTGTTGTTTGTTTTGGGGGCCACACCAAGCAGTATTCAGGACTTACTCCTGGCTCTGTACTCTGGGTTCATTCATTGTGGTATTTGACAGACCACGTGGGGTTACCAGGAAAGAACCTGGCACCAGGTGAATCCACTGTCCTATAACTCCAGTCTGAGTGTACTGAATGATTTTTTTTTTTTTTTGGTTTTGGGGCCACACCCATCAGCGCTCAGAGGTTAATCCTGGTTCTGAACTCAGAAATCACTCCTAGCAGGCTCGGGGGACAATATGGGATGCCTGAGTTGAGCCTGCCCCAGGTCAGCCATGTGCAAGGCAAAGGCTCTACCACAGTGCTATCTCTCTGGTCCCTGAATGTACTGGATTTTAATGTTAGCAAAGCAAAGTGATATGAGTTTTTAAGATGGTTTAAAATAAAAACTTTCTTGATGACAGATGAGAGAAGCTAATACTGATTTTAAGTTGATAGTTGTGCAAACAAAACTAATGAAATAACATCATTAGAGAAATATATCTCTGCCTACATACCTAAGAAATTGCATCTTGATGACAGATGAAAGAAATTGCTAATACTGATTTTAAATTGATAGTTGTGCGAACAAAACTAATGAAATAACATCATTAGAGAAATATATCTCTGCCTGCATGCCTAAGAAATTGCATCCAATGAGAATATAACTAACATCACGAGTCCCCATTAATGTCCTCTCCTAAAGTGTGAGTGGTTGATCACATGGGTTAGAGTTAGATATCTTCTTTGTTTTGGGGCCACATCCAGCCGTGCTCAGCTTCTGGCTCTGTGCTAAGAAATTACTCCTGGCAAGCATGCATAGGGTACCATATGGGATGCCGGGGTTTGAACATGGGTTGGCTGCATAAGAGGCAAGTATCTACCTGCTGTGTTATTGTGCTGGCCCTAGATATCTTTTTTAAATGATGATTTTTCTGGGACAGGAGTGATATAGTACAACAGGCATGGTGCTTGCCTTGCAAGCAGCCAACTCAGACTGGATCCTTGGTACTCTATATGATCCCAAACCCCACCATGTATAATCCCTGAGCACAGAACCAGGAGTAAGCTCTGAGTCAGGTGTAATCCCAAAACAAACAATAAAAAAAAAAAGTTTTGCTGTGTATATCTTAAAATAAGACTTTCAATGAAGCGTCTCCATTCATTTCAATCAAAAACTGATGTGTATTTCAGTATTCAACCCAAAGTGGTGTCAATGAAAACTCAATTTATGCACTACAGTTGAAATTCTGCTACTTCATAATTTTATATCACATGTATGAGAAACAAAAACAAGATGATTCAGATTATTGGGGGGAACCTCCAAATCTAATCCCCTGGGGCCCTGAGCATCTACACTGGTAGTCTTCCTCACCTGTGCTGCAGTCAGGTCGAAGCCCAGATTCATGTGCACAGAAAATGTCACCACGCTGGCTATCACCATGACGATGGGTGCCACGCCCACAGTGATGCTCTGGAAGTATCCGGCCTTTTCCAGGATCCGTCGCTCCTCCTCTCGAACCTCTAAGATGAAAAGCAGGACAACAAAAACAAGTCAGAAGAAACCGAGGGCCACTGTTCCTCCATCACCAAAGTCTGCCACCACACAGAGGTTTTTTTTTTTAAAAGGTCCTTTCTGGGATGTTTGTTGGTTTGTTTTGTATTTTGGGAGGTGCACACCTAGCTGTGCTCAGAGCTTACTCTGGACTCTGTGCTCAGGGATGACTCCTGGGGGGCTGTAGAGACCAAATGGGGTGCTGGGGATAGACCCTAGATCGGCAGTGTGCAAGGTACGTGCAATATCAGCTGTACTATGTTTAGGGTTATACCCAGCATACATAAGCTTCCCTGAGAAATTAATCCTAGTGAACTCAGGGGACCACTATGGGATGCTGGCAATGGAACCTGGGCTGGCTGCATCTGGCACTTATGCCCTCCCTACCGGCTGTACTGTCATTCTGGCACCATAGCCATACTATCTCTCCAGTGCTGGGTTTGTTGCAGGGCCTCCCAAGTGTTTTATATATCTTAAAAATTAGCCTTTTGTGGGGCTGGAGCCATAGCAGAGCAGGTAAAACATTTGCATTGCACGCGATCAACCCAAGTTCGATCCCTTGCATTCCCTGAGCACTGGTAGGTGTATTCCAAAAACAAACCAAAAAAATTAGCCTTTGTGTTGTTGTTGCTGCTTTTGCTTTGATTTGGGGTCACAACTGGAGGTTCTCGGGAACTCCTGGCTCTGTACTTCTCAGTTGTTCCTTGAACCAAAAATTCTGGTCTCCCTATTAAGTATCACTCTGGTCGGAAAAGGTCTAGTTTCTCTCAAAGTGAAAGAAATTTTAAACATATATTTTAGGGGCCGGAGAGATAGCATGGAGGTAAGGCGTTTGCCTTGCATGCAGAAGGATGGTGGTTCGAATCCCGGCATCTTATATGGTCCCCCAAGCCTGCCAGGAGCGATTTCTGAGCACAGAGCCAGGAGAAACCACTGAGCACAGCCAGGTATGACCCTAAAACCAAAACCAAACAAACAAACATGTATTTTAAACATATCCCCATCTACATCTTTTTTTGATTCCTCTGCCATGGAATCAAGTCATCCAAAAACAGGGAGAGTAGAGTCATTTCCCCACGAAGTCAAGGGAAAAATGTATTGATGGCTAATAGGCATATGAAAAACGGTTCAATACACTATCAGAAAAGTGAAAATCAAAGTGACAATGAAACATCACTTCACACCAGTGAGAAAGGCCAATCTCAATAAGGCTAGTCCCAGTATTGGTGGAAATGCTGTGGAAAAGGGACCTGCCTTCACAGCCAGGCTCCATTTCACAGTTAGGACTGTTACCTGCTTCAGGCATCATGTAAAACAGTATAGAGACTTACTAAAATTTAAAATTAGGAGTTGAAGCAAAAGCACAGTGGGTAGGGTGTTTGCCTTGCATGCAGTAGAACTGGGTTCGATACCACGCATTCCATATGGTCCCCCAAGCCAGCCAGGAGCAATTTCTGAGTGCAGAGCCAAGAATAATCCCTGAGTATCACTGGGTATGACCCAAAACCAAAACCAAAATAAAGTTCAAAATTAGAGTCAAAGAGATAATAGCTCAGAGGGCTAAGCACATGTTTTGTGTGGAGTTCAATCTCCAGCTGGGTTCTACTGGGAGAAGCCACAAGCCACAGAAATAGGAGTGTTCTCCCAAAACTTCCGGATGTTTCCAAAACACACACAAAACAAAAATAGAACTACTGGGACAGGAGAGACCATACAAGAGGAGAGGTATTAACATCCATCCTGTTTCAATCTCAGGCACCGACTATGGTCCCCTAAGCACAAAGTTAGAAATAACTAATCCCAGAGGATCGTTGGGTGTGCTCCCTCTTCCCCCATCCAACAAATAAAAAGAAATACTGCATGACCCAGCAAATTCATTCCTTGACATTTATCCCCAAAACATGAAAACATTAATTCAAAAGACTATATGAATACACCTACTTAAAATAGCATAACTGTGTTATTTACAATGCTTTGAGGCAAGATATGATCTGGAAAATTGGTGGTGGGAATCTTGCACTGGTGAAGGGGGGTGTTCTTTACATGACTGTAATCATACAACTGCAATCATGTTTGTAATCACAGTGTTTAAATAAAGATAATCCAACAATAAAAAAATAAAAAAATAAGAAAAGAAAAAAGAAAAAATCAAGTGCTGAGATAAATGAATAAAGATGTTGTTATATATATACATATATATATACATACACAACAAATACTGCTCAGCTATTACGAAATATGTTAAGTGAAATTAATGAAAGAGGAAAGGAAAAATGTTGGTTGATATCTCTCATGTACATAAAGAAATAAAGCAAGGGAAAAAATAGCATCAAATGAAAACAAATGCTTAGACTCTGATAACAAAATTGAAATTACCCAGTGATAGGGGAGTAGGACTAGATGGGAAAAGAAGTGAAAATTAAGACAACCACTGTTGGTGGTAGTGGAAGTATATGAACTGTGAACAGCAAAGGAATAAATGCATGCTAGCACTAGTCATGTTACCTCAATTATAATAAAAAAATTAAAATTAGGGGCTGAAGTGATCATATAGCAAGTAGGGTATTTGCTTTGCACTCAGCCAACCCAAGTTTGCACCCTGTTGTCCCATATGGACTCCAGGCACTACCTGGAGTGATTCCTAAGTGCAGAGCCAGGAGTATACCTGAGCACCTCCAGATGTGGCCCTAAATCTCCCCCCTCAGAATAAAATATTAAAATGAAAAAGACCTTTTAATTCCTATAATGCTAAAACCAGTTATCTCTGATGATCAATGACAATGAATGAATCACTAACAGAAAGCAGTGCAAGGATCATTTTCTACTTTGGTATGATTCCTTTTTTTCAAATTTCATTATGTTTTTCAGGAATGAATATATTAACTTAATTCATAATTGGCATTTGTGTTTGGTTACTTATCTTCTGTTTATTTTTAGCTAGGTGATTATATAGGAATAACACCAGCAATAATGGAAAATTAAAAGGAGGCTAAAATGTACTAGTGTCTGCTAAATCAAATGCTGAAGTTTTCAAAGCATGAAAGATGATCAGAAGAGTGAGATACGTTTTTTGTAGTCAGAATGGTCTTTAATTAATATCTGCAAAAGTATTAAAAAGGCAGCCCAGGGGCATAGCTATAACTATAGTACAGCAGGTAGAGTATTTGTCTGACATGCAGTCAACCCAGATTGGACCCTTGTCATCCCATATGGCACCCTGAGGACTCACAGGAGTAATTTCTGAGTGCAGAGTCAAGAGTAACCCCTGAGTACTACCAGGTGTGGTCCAAAAAACCAAAATAAATAAATAAATAAATAAATTAGGGGCCAGAGAGATAACATGGAGGTAGGGCATTTGCCTTGCATGCAGAAGGACGATGGTTCGAATCTCAACAACCCATTTGGTCCCCCATGCCTACTAGAAGCAATTTCTGAGCGTAGAGCCAGGAGTGACCCCTGAGCACTGTCTGGATCACTATGTGACCCAAAAACCAAACAAATAGATAGCAAAACATAGTTGCCATGTCTGCACTAGTCAGCTCTACAGACTCACACTGTTCTTGAAAAATCATGGGTACACCAGCCCTGCACCTAAAAACTGGCAATCTCAGGGAGAGAGAGTGGGACAAGTCACTGCTTTGCTGAAACCATACCTGCTGCATCCATCACCCATAACTGCTGCTTTGCCATGGTCCTATTTCACTACTCCTTATAGTTTTCAGCACCAATCTGACCAAACTCTAGGTATGCTGGTATTTGGGCTGATATTATCAGGACATTCTTTGGACTGAGTGCAGACATCTTCCCCCTTCATGCTCCTACTGGCAGCTGAGCACACCCACCCAAAAAAGCCGCTATTACTGTATCAGTAATAGTGCTTGGAATTCCTGGACTCTGTGGCCGTGCGACAACTTCATTTGTTTGATGCTATCATCCCCATAAGAGCACACTAATTTAGATGTCACTGTGTTGCTGAGATCACTTAATGTTTGGGGGAAAAAAGTAACAGAATGATCAGCTAGCAACAAGAGCTTACTAAGGCCTTTTGACAATGACTTACTGACTTCACTGGAGATACAATAATTTTCACAAATTTGTTTCTGTACTTCTTTTTTTCCCCCCTTTCTACTTTTTTTCTTTTCATTCTATTATTTTTAAAATAATTTTGTGATGGGGCTGGAGAGATAGCATGGAGGTAGGGCATTTGCCTTGCATTCAGAAGATGGTGGTTCCAATCCCAGTATCCCATATAGTCCCCCGAACCTGCCAGGAGTGATTTCTGAGTGTAGAGATAAGAGTAACCCCTGAGCGCTGCCGGGTGTGACCCAAAAACCAAAAACCAAAAAAAAAAAAAAAATTGTGATCACTTATCTGGAAACAAATGTAATGTAAACAAACTATATGACCTATGTGATGCATGTTCTTTTTTTGTTTTTGTTTTTGGGCTACACCTGGTGACGCTCAGGGGTTACTCCTGGCTATGTGCTCAGAAATCGCTCCTGGCTTGGGGGACCATATGGAATGCCAGGGGATTGAATGCGGTCCATCCTAGGCGAGCACGCAAGGCAGACTTATAGCCTGCGCCACCATTCCAACCCCAATGATGCATGTTCTTTAAATAAAGTAAATTTAAAAATAAAAATAAACAAAATAGCAGACCAAGTGAGCAAAAGACCAAGGAGTAGAATGCATGAAAATAAAGGGGTGGGGGCCGGGTGGTGGCGCTGGAGATAAGGTGCCTGCGCTAACCTAGGACGGACCACGGTTCGATCCCCCGGTTCCTCATATGGTCCCCCGTGCCTGCCAGGAGCGACTTTTGAGCGAATAGCCAGAAGTAACCCCTGAGCGTCACTGGGTGTGGCCCAAAAACCAAAAAAAATAAAAATAAAAATAAAAATAAATAAAGGGGTGTGATATTTTCAAACAAATTCAAATATGATAGAAATTTTTTGAGAGGCTACACTATGACCTTAAAGATAGCAGCACTATTCAAGACATTAGGAGCTCTTTTGAAAGCTAGCTCATATGTAATAAAAACAAAAATACCCACAAACAAGGAGCTGGGATATCAAGCAGTTAGAGCACAAGCTTATTATGTGCTTAACATGGGTTCAATATCTGACATCAGTGGTATACCCTTGGGGCCTCCATCACTACCAGAGTGGCCTACGTATCCTCAACACTATAAGTGCCCATGCAACATTGCATCCTTGGCCCTTGCATTGAATTGTGGGTCTGATTGGAGACTGAGAGCCTGAGGGACTCACCCTTTGCCAACAACATGGTTGGCAGGTTCCATTCTATTGGCGATGAAATTGCTACCCAGCCAGAATGGCCTCATCCACTGACCACTTTCGGATGCCCATGGGTGGTGAGGGTTAACCTCTTCTAGACTACTCGGAGTTAAACTTTACAATTCTCAAGGGTTTAATCAACAAACCAAGCAGTAACAGTATCAGTTTCCTGGATCTGAACATTAGACTTGGGTCTTTTTTTGTTGTTGTTGTTGGGGGTTTTTTTTGTTGTTGTTGTTTTTTGTTTTTGGGTCACACCCGGCAGTGCTCAGGGGTTTCTCCTGGCTTCATGCTCAGAAATTGCTCCTGGCAGGCACGGAGGACCATACGGGCACCGGGATTCAAACCGATGACCTTTTGCATGAAAGACAAACGCCTTATCTCCATGCTATCTCCCGGGCCCCAACATTAGACTTGTAATCAACCAAAAACTACCTTAACTTTTCTCTGGTAACAAAATTGGGTTAGCTTACTTTGATTTTTAAGATCAGCTAACAGCTCATTCTCTTTTACATTTCATGTCACTATGATCCCTTTTTCATTTTCTTTTTTTTGTTGTTTGTTTGTTTGTTTGTTTGTTTTTTGGGCCACACCCAGTGACACTCAGGGGTTACTCCTGGCTATGTGCTCAGAAGTCGCCCCTGGCCTGGGGGACCATATGGGGTACGGGGGATCGAACCGCGGTCCGTCCAAGGCTAGCGCGGTAAGGCAGGCACCTTACCTCCAGCGCCACCACCTGGCCCCTCCCTTTTTCATTTTCTCTTTTTTTTTTAATTTTATTTATTTTTGGGGGGGTCCACACCCAGCTTTGCTCAGGGGTTCCTCCTGGCTCTATGCTTAGAAATCGATCCTGGCAGGCTCAGGGGACCATATGGAATGCCGGGATTCAAACCATCGACCTTCTGCATGCAAGGCAAATGCTTTACCTCCATGCTATCTCTCTCTCTGGCCCCTCATTTTCTCTCTTATTTTATTTTTGCTTTTTGGGCCACTCCTGGTGATGCTCAGGGATTACTCCTGGCTATGTGCTCAGAAATTGCTCCTGGCTTGGGGGACCATATGGGACACCAGGGATCAAACCCAGGTCGGTCCTGGGTCAGTCACATGCAGGCCAATGCCCTACCACTGTGCTATTGCTCCGAACCCCATTTTTCTCTCTTATTCTGTAGGTGGAAATGGAGCCACAGCCAACAGCACTTGGGAGACCATCTGGGATTGAACTCAAGCCTCCTGTATGAAAAGCACAGGCCCTGCTAATTGAGTTACTTCTTCAGCTGTCTTCTATTCTGAACCCTAAAGTAGCTTTGAACATATTCTTCTCAAATGTCACTTCTCTAAGGTCTATATTGCCAACTTTTGTGGCGATTAAGCTGAAGATTCAGCCTATTCCTTACTCCTCCCAGCATCAGCAAGATTTATGTCTGATTTATGAGTCAAAATTAGACCGTGTATGAGAATGTTGGGACTCAATATATATATATATATATATATATATATATATATATATATATTTGAAATAATGAAACAGACTAAACTTTCCCAGTTGGGATGAGTGAGAGTTAAGTCCAGAGACCAGCTGCCCTGATTTCCAGTTCAAGTCACACCCACCCCCTCCCCAAAACTCTCAGAACCCCACATGTCTTAGCTTCCCAATGCATACACCAGTAGAAAAGATGACACCTGGCATACTCAGCAATCAATCGATATTGTTTTCTGTGATAGCCTGTGACTCAGTTGAGAAATTACGGTCAGAGAAGAGATGAACAGGGACTTTGAAATGGAATAAAACACTCATGACTAGTGGAGCTGTAAGTTTTCTTGGAAGGAGAAGAATCACAATTTGCTTAGGTCTCAATTTCCTCATCTGTGAGATGAGGTTATGGGTTCTAGGTTCAATTCTTTTGATATAAAGATCAAAAGCCATTCTAGGAACCTAAGACATTGCATCCTGTGCCATTAACATGCCTGCAATTTAACCTGCTCAGAAGCCAAGATAACAAAGTCCTTTGACCACCAGCCAAATGAAGTCTTTATCCATAAACTCATTTTGGTTTAGGACCAGAAGGACAGTTCAAAAGCTAAGGCTCTTGCTTCATATTTAAGTGACCCAGATTCAAATCTCCAGCACAGTTCTCTAGAGAACCACCAGGAGTGATTCCCAAGCAGAGCCAGATGTGACCCCCTAAGGTCCCAAACTAATAGCTCAAACAATAAAGTTCATATTTTGCACATACAAGGTGCTGACCCCATGTGTCGCACCAGCACCACTCGGTGTTGCCCCTCCCAAACAACAATAAATAAAAAAAAAAAACTCACTTTGAACAATCTGAGAAAATGCTTTGACCCAAGCATACATTTTAATAAATTTAATGTAGGTGACAACTTCGCTCATCTTTTGAACACGCTCATCTGTGGTGGCCACACATTTCCTCCTGAAATATGCAGTGACCCGAGAGGCGAACATCTGAAGGGAAACACAAAGGTAGTAATCAGAACACATTCAAACTTCACAATGGCCCATTCTTCCTGGGAAAGACATCTGCTGAGCACGATTATAAACAAAATGAACATCAGGCTGGGGATGAAGCTTAATAGTAGATTAGCATTTGCCTTGCATATATGAGGTCCTAGTTTTATCATCGGCACCACTAAAAAATAAGTAAAATAAAACATAAAGTAAGACCTTTTCTTTTTCTTCAGTTATTTGACAGGAGTGTTTTTAAGGACCATTTAAAAAAAAGTTTAAATTGATTGAGATTCTTTGATTTACAACACTGTCAATGATGGTTTCCCATGTACATAATTCTAATACTATTAAGGGCTCTTAAAAAAGCAAATGTCTATTAAATTAAAATATGTAATTCTTGGGGGCCGGGCGGTGGCGCTGGAGATAAGGTGCCTGCGCTAACCTAGGACAGACCGCGGTTCGATGCCCCGGTTCCCCATAAGGTCCCCCGTGCCTGCCAGGAGCGACTTCTGATCGAATAGCCAGGAGTAACCCCTGAGCGTCACCGGGTGTGACCCAAAAACCAAACAAAACAAAACAAAAAAAAAAAACCAAAAAACCCAAAAAAAAAACGTAATTCTTTTTTTTTTTTTTTTTTTTTTGGTTTTTGGGTCACACCCGGCAGCACTCAGGGATTACTCCTGGCTCTACACTCTGAAATTGCTCCTGGCAGGCTCGGGGGATCATATGGAATGCCGGGATTCAAACCACCGTCCTTCTGCATGCTTCCCATTTCTTCATGAAACAACTTAATAACTACATTATTTGTTCTCAGTAAAACCACAGATTGAGTTGTACAAAGGGAAGTGGGGGAGTCCTTTTGGTATCAACTCAAGACAGAATAACCCCAAACCCTGGTGTTTCTTGGGGACATGCTTCATCCCTGGCCTACTTCAAGTTGGTCTTTTGTGAATTTCTTTAGGAGTTGCTATCTTTAAGTGATGCCTCAGGTCCTCTGGAGCCAAAATTCCACCAATGGACTGAGCACTATCTAGTTCTTTCTAGAATTTTCCAAACCAGAAACCTATATTGAATTGGAAAATTCTGATTAGAAATGAAGCTATGGGGCCAGAGCGGTGGCACAAGGGGTAAGGCGTCTGCCTTGTCCTCACTAGCCTAGGACAGACTCTGGTTTGATATCTGGTGTCCCATATGGTCCCCCAAGCCAGGAGCGATTTCTAAGTGCATAGCCAGAGTAACCCCTGAGCGTCACTGGGTGTGGCCCAAAAAGAAAAAAAAATGAAGTTATTCACTCAATACCCATCAAACAAGGAGCTAATATCTACAGGGGTCCTCAAACTTTTTAAACAGGGGGCCAGTTCACTGTCCCTCAGATCGTTGGAGGCTGGACTATAGTAAAAACAAACTACTACGAACAAATTCCTATGCATACTGCATATATCTTATTTTGAAGTGAAGAAACAAAATGGGAACAAATATAGTATGTGACCCGCAGGCCGTAGTTTGAGGACCACTGATCTAAGATGTACAAAGTACTGACAGGACTTAGTAAGAAAAATAAAACATCTAACCCCATTGAAAAATGGGGAGAAGAAATAAATTCTCAAAGAATACAAATGACCAAAAGGCGTGAAAAAAATTTTCTACATCACTAATTATCAGGGACATTCAAATCAAAACAACAATAAGGTACCATTTCACGTCACAGAAACTGGCACATATCACAAATAACAAGAACAATCAGTGCTGGCAGGGATGCAGATAGAAAGGAACTCTCATTCACTGCTGGTGGGAATGCTGTCTAGTCTGGCCTTTATGCAAAACAATAGAGATTCCCAAAAAACTGGAAATTGAGCTTTCATATGATTCAACCAAACCACTCCTAGGGATATACCTTAGGAACTCAAAAACTCAGTACAAAAATCCCTTCCCCACACCTATATCATTGCAGTACTATTTACAATAGCCAGACTCTGGAAACAACCAAGATACCCACCCTTCAACAGATGAATGATTAAAGAAACTGTGGTACATTTAACAATGGAATATTATGCAGCCATCAGGAGAGATGAAGTCATGAAATTTTCCTATACGTGGATGTACATGGAATCTATTATGCTAAGTGAAATAAGTCAGAGGGAGAGAGAGACACACACACAGAATAGTCTCACTCATTTATGGGTTTTAAGAAAAGTAAAAGACATTATTGAAATAATTCCCAGAGATAAGAGCCGGAAGGACTGTTTCACCATTTGAAGCTCACCACTTGAAGCTCACCACAGAGAGTGATGAGTGCAGTTAAAGAAAGAACTATTAGAACAATGTCAATGTGTAAGGGAAGTAGAAAGCCTGTTTTGAATACAAGCAGGGAGGTAGATGGGGGCATTGATGATGAGAATGTTGATTTAAATAAAGATATTATTTATTTAAAAAAAGAAATGTAATAATACCTCAGGGAGGTCTATACTCTCTAAGCCAGCAGAAGTAAACCATTTAAGGAAAAGCTGATACACATAACAAAAGGGCTCACTCACCATGGCAGGATAAAAGAGGATAAAAACAGCAGATCCCAGGAAACCAGTGGGTCCCAAAATAATCACATTATAGACCATGCCCAAGATGGCGACTACGGGTCCTCCAGCCAATAAGCTGCCAACAGCAGCTGCCTCGAACATCCTCTGACCATCGTTGGAGCAAAGGTTTAGGAGCTATGAGACACAAAGAGCAGTGAGAGCATAGTGGCTTGTCTCAGGAGGAAGATGAAGAACAGAATGAGCACAAGCTAGGAGTTTTTTCTCTTTGTCCTAAAGTGAACGGCCCTTACTCACCTCACCCACTGACTTCTCCTTGATGTTCTTGAGCTTCAGGATCTTCTTAAATGCCATGGTGAGAATGGCCCCCCGTAAGCGGACTCCAGTTCGGTAGTTCAAGGCCCAAGTGAGGGCAAGGGACCAGGAGCGCACAATCTCTGTGAGAAAGAGGCCGAGGACCAACAGCAAGCTGTACTTGAGGTTAGAATCTGAAACCTGGGAATACTCCAGGAGGTGTTTCACCACGAAGGCCTATAGGGAGAAAGATAGGCCTCTGTGAGCATCGCCACTGCACTCATACACTGCACCACAGCTTTATGTTAAGTTAGAAAGAGCTGTCAGTGCCAAAGTACCATGGTAGTGTCCATGCAGAGAAGAACCTTTTAGTAGAACCGAATATTCTTGACATCCTGTCAGCAGTCATTTACTCAGGTCATGGAATGTCTACTTGCTAACATTTCTCAAGGACAACATCCAAAATCGCTCTCTCTAACGTAACATAAGCCTGTCCATGATTGGAAATCTATAGTAAACACACGTTTCTTTTTTTTTTTTTAAAGAAGCATAAAAACATCTATGCTGAATTTTACTCTGATACCTCCACACATGGATCTCTTTACATGACATTTAGACCTCTGGGGGAGGGGGTTGTTTCAAACGTGCTTATTGGATAAAAAGGAACAGTGTACCTACAGTTGTACTGGGGAAGAGAAGTACATTTGCAAAACATTCCTGGAAATAAACACCAGCAGTTTAATATAGTACAGAAGAAGACAGCAAACAAAGCAGTCTATGGAAAATCCAGGGCCCCTCCCCCACAGGTCCATCCCCCCTCCCCACTAGCTCCCAAAGAAAAAATGTGTTACCTCAGATAGCATATGTCTAACACCACCTGCTGGGAGGGAAGGCAGCCAGCCCCCAAGGACCACCGAGTGCCACCTCCAGCTCTGGGGTCCTGCAACGCCGGAGCACACACTCACGCAAGACACATTCAGCAACAGGATTGAATACCAGGAAGTGGGAGGTAATGTACTTTTATTGAAAAATGGAAGGGGAAATAAAAGTACCATCTTCAAAGAACTTCTCACAGTGACCGTACAACACAAGGTACATTGCAGGAACATTACATGAGAACATACAGAGTCCGGTTATGCAGGGCCTCTGCCATCAGTCAGATGGCCTCTGTCTGTCGTTTGACCCACACCCAGTGAAAATACAGAACAGAACCCATATCTGTTTCCAGAGTCCGAAGTGGTATAGCAAGCTGACAGCGCTTAATCGGTTAGGGATCCTGAGGTTGCAGTGAGTCTAGCACCGAGGAGGCTCTCCAGGAATAAAGACTTGGCTGCCAAGGAAAGAGAATTAAAACAAAAGAAAAAAAAAAAAACCTAAAACCTCTCCCGAGTGGTAAGTGCTTTGTATGGTGAAGCTGACTGGTTCACTAAGCCATGAGGAATGACCAACCTCTCTCTCTATCCCAATTCAGAAAACAAATATCGACACCCCCAACCCCAGGTTAAATAATGACATTCTTCAAAGTCTTTTCAAGTCCTTGAAGCTAAAGCAGATCTTGCCAAGGGAAGAAAAAAGAGAAACAAAACAAACCAAGACAAAGGCAAGCCAAACCAATACCCATCCTAAAGTAAGGGGGTAAATAAAGTAAAGTAACCCAGAAACCTATCATTC